>PVKM010047309.1:0-11458 GCA_004027735.1 Carollia perspicillata
TCCCGTGGCAAAGCCACACTTAACAGGTAGGACGGTGCTCCTGGGTCTAGCTTGCGTGGACTGCAAGGGCTCTAAATTGACTACAGGGTGTCTAAATAACTGGTGCACGTGTAACCTGTGCATAGATTTATTTTTGCAGAGGAGGGATGATGGCACTTTTCATTGCTGGTGTGTCTTTTGGCCAAAGGGAGTATTTGGGCAATGGGGGAGGGTGGACAAAGGAGGGGGCAGAGAGAGAGTGGGGAGTGATGGGCTTTGATTCTCTTTGGATAGGTAGCCATGGCCTCACCGCCGACTCGGGATCCCCCAGTCCCTGACTTATTTTCTGGACTGCCACCTGTGGACTCAACTCCAGCCAACCAGAGCGCAGAGGCCTCCGTGGGCAATGGGTCGGTGGCGGGCCCCGGCTCTCAGGCTGTCACGCCATTCCAGAGTCTGCAGCTGGTGCACCAGCTGAAGGGGCTGATCGTGCTGCTCTACAGCATCGTGGTGGTCGTGGGGCTCGTAGGCAACTGCCTGCTGGTGCTGGTGATCACGCGGGTGCGCCGGCTGCACAACGTGACCAACTTCCTCATTGGCAACCTGGCCTTGTCCGACGTGCTCATGTGCACCGCCTGCGTGCCGCTCACGCTGGCCTACGCTTTCGAGCCGCGCGGCTGGGTGTTCGGCGGTGGCCTGTGCCACCTGGTCTTCTTCCTGCAGCCCGTCACCGTCTACGTGTCGGTGTTCACGCTCACCACCATCGCGGTGGACCGCTACGTCGTGCTGGTGCACCCGCTGCGCCGCCGCATCTCACTGCGCTTCAGCGCCTATGCCGTGCTGGCCATCTGGGCGCTGTCCGCGGTGCTGGCGCTGCCCGCCGCCTTGCACACCTACCATGTAGAGCTCAAGCCGCACCGCGTGCACCTGTGCGAGGAGTTCTGGGGGTCCCAGGAGCGCCAGCGCCAACTGTATGCATGGGGGCTTTTGTTCGTCACCTACCTGCTTCCCCTGCTGGTCATCCTCCTGTCCTATGTCCGAGTATCTGTGAAACTTCGCAACCGCGTGGTGCCGGGTAGTGTGACCCAGAACCAGGCCAACTGGGACCGCGCACGGCGCCGGCGCACCTTCTGCCTCCTGGTGGTGGTTGTGGTCGTGTTCGCCATCTGCTGGTTGCCGCTGCATGTCTTCAACCTGCTGCGGGACCTCGACCCCCGCGCCATTGACCCCTACGCCTTCGGGCTGGTGCAGCTGCTCTGCCACTGGCTCGCCATGAGCTCAGCTTGCTACAACCCCTTCATCTATGCCTGGCTGCACGACAGCTTCCGCGAGGAGCTGCGCAAGCTGTTGCTTGCCTGGCCCCGCAAGATCGTGCCACACGGCCAGAACGTGACAGTCAGCGTGGTCATCTGATGCCTCGTGGCACCAGGCCTGGGCTGAGGAGCTCCACGTCCACTGGGTGTCTGCCGAGGCTGGACTGGAGAGCTCGTTCCCAGCACCAGAGCTAAGCCACTACAGACAAGACTTCCAGCTCAGCCCTCTTGTCCAGTGGCCTTGCCTTCTCCTTGAGTCTATGTAAATGTTCAGTGAGCTTTGTCCCAAGTGCAAGTGCTTTGCTTGGAGAAGGCGGGGGAGAGGAAAAGAGATCTATAATTTTCTCTTTATGTTTTGAAGGCCAATCAAAGCTCTTTCTCCTGTATTTCAGAGCCGTAGCTGCCTTCCTGGCTTTTCCTTGTGTTCGCTAAATGGCGAGATGAAAAGGAACAGTGGAGGTAGGATTTAAAGTAGCTGCATTGGAGTTGGTAACGCTTTCCAGGTTGCCTTTTAAAAAGGATGTAACCGAGATGTGATACCTGCTATTGCTTAGTTAATTTGAACACATTTATTTCTAGAGTTCCAGGGAAATATGTATTACCAATCTACATCTAGGAGTTTAACATTTCCTGAATAAGGCCTTTCTACATCAAAGGGGTTTTGATTTGAAATCCACTTGCATTTATAGTAAAAACACTTACAAACCACCTTTCAAAAGGTCTTGCTATCGTTTCCCCCCTCCTTATGCCCAACTTTTATTTGAAAATGTTTAGATAAATTAGTCAACCAAGAGAGAGAAATAAAAACAAAGAGGAAAATGTACCGGTCACGTAAGGGGACATATAGCTGTGTATGGGACAGACATCCTATATGTGTGTGTGTGGGTGTATATACCCCCAGTGTTTGCCACACAGTTGGCTCTCAAATATTTGCTTTTCTGAGTGCTCAGTGTGAGCTGTGTGCCATGGCATTCACTTGCATTCTCCAGTTGCCCAGTTGCAGCAGGTCCAGAGCTGTCTCCCCACTGCTAGGCCCCTGCTCTTTAGCCACACTGCTTGGAGCACGATCAACCCAGAATACAAGGACGGGGAGAAATAAGCTGTCACTCACAGGATGCATAGGTCTGTGAGTGAGAACAAGTGCCCTGCGACGAGGGTTTCCACATTGATGTGGGAGCAGTGACCGGGCAGTGAGGGCAGGTGTCGTAAAAAACGACACATGGCATCCAGCTCTCAGATCAGCGCCCGTGGCATGTAGGGCATGAACTAGTATCTGCAGCTACTCAGTCACCACCTGCAAGGCTTCAGCATGGCCACAGCTCAGTGAACAGCAGAGTCCATGTTTCTTTCCCCAGCTCTCTCTTCTCTTACTCTCAGAAATGAGCTCATTCACTTGTTAAGGTGTGCCCTGAAGTGAAGCAAAACAGGCGGTGACTTGGGGAGGACGAGGGTTGAATCCTATTACTCCAATGTCAACAATCGCGATGGAAGAGTGAATATTTGTGGCTGGGCTTGTTATCAGTATGCGACTTCAGTAGTTATATGTCTGCAGTTTTTGAGGAGTAGGAAAAGCCTGGTGTGGGAGAAAGAAAAAGGCAGATTAACTTGGGAGAGGCAAGTTACATTTGGCAATGGCAATGAAACTACCAGCTTCATCTACGGATGTGGAGAGCAAGACCGTGTGCTCTAACAATGCAGCCCACCCACATCATGGTGTCACTCTCCTGCCTCAGGTGAGCTTGTCCCCCAGGCATCCCAGGGACCGGCTCCTGCGCTTCCAGCAGCATCCGACTTGGGAGGCCCAAGGCCACACGTTTCCCATTTCCTTGGAGCATTCTTTGGACGGGTATGTGTGGGGAGCGGAGGCAATGGAGCAAAGGATGGGGTTAGTTGGGGCTTCGCCGTGCTCTCTTTGTTGCAAGTTTGCATTCACTGGTTCTCAGCCCTGGCGGCTCCCCAAACCACCTGGGGAGCTTTCGGGAAACATCAGTGCCTCGGCCCTGTCCTCAAGGGTCCAGTCGATTTGAGATGGGGCTGGGCCTGTGTTTTTCAAAGCACTTCAGTTGGTTTTAATAAGCTTTCAAGATTAAGCCCCTCAAGATTAAGGGTAAAAAATTATCCTCTTTTTAATGAATGTCAGAAACATCTGAATGAAGCTTTAATTGTACCTGTCACAGGCCTTAAGAATTTGAAGTCGAATTCTGACAGCGAGTTACAAGCCACACTTGGGAAATACTCCTGTAGCCTTCGGACAACACCTGCTGTCACACAGAGGCAACTTGTAATCAGAAATACACAGGTGTTCATTCAACATTCGCCTCACCCATCTCCTAGGGGTAAGGCACTGCATGAGTCCAATCAGGTCAATTGCAGTATAAAGTCATGCACCACCAAGTGTTCCAAATCCAAAAATTGAAGTGCCTCTGGATTAGCTTGACGTAAGTCTGTGAGAACAGTGAGAGGGGTCCCGACACTTACTAGGAAAGCTGCCGCCTGTTGCCGTCATGCTCTATAACTTAAAAACCTAACATTTATATGGATTTTATGAAGAGCCTAAAGAGATTGGAGAAATAGGCTGTGTTTATAAATATCTTTACAAATTAAGCCCATTGGCAGATACACAGCCACTAACTAATTCATTCTTACCCTATCTGAAATCTATTTGGGACTAGTTTGACTACAAAACAAACTAACTTAAAAAAATCTCTCAGAAGTGAGTCCTAGAGAAATCCACAGAGGATTGACGTAGAAAACTTTATTTCAAAGCTTTAGGCACTACCAAGCCTCCAGTCCTCTTCCTGCTAGGAGCCATGCCGGCCGGCGCGCTGGGAGCTGCGCCAGTCCCGGACTTGGCAGCGGCCCTTTCTGAGGCTGATGCGAGGTTCTGTAATCCTCTTTGCAAGCTTTGTCACCAGGTCTCACTTTGGGCAGCCTGTCAATAGATTTATCTCACTAAATCGGCTGGGGAGTGTTTCCAAATGTGTTGGCAACAGTTACCTGGAATTAGCAACTGTGGGAGCTGCTAAGGTCTCACTGACGTAGCCCTCCTGACTGTTGTTCTTGTGGATCTTCAGCCTGCTCTTCTTTGGGGGGCTGTTGACTTCCAGGTTCATTTTCTCAGGTGGCGTGGTTAACCACCTCTGTTCTGTGGCTTGCATTCCTGAACATCAAGTAGTCTTGTAAAGGCGAGTGATAGAACCGACATCAAGGGGACCCAGGCAAAAGTGTGGTTAGATCTGGGAGCAAACCCAGGGTCCATCCCCCACAACTGAGAGGTCAGGAGCACCTGTGTTCCCCAAGGGACTTCCTTGGTTGATTTTCCTTCATGCGTGATGTCTTCATGTGTGCACTCTGCTTGTGTGGCTGCCTCACTGTGAAGCTCTTCAGGCTGGGGCCTGTACTGTGTTTGACATGTTTTGGATGTTCAATAAACATTAAATCAGGAGTACGGTCTCTAGCTGTGGAATAAATAAACCAAGCCAGTTACACACACAGTGTAACTATACAACCTTGGGGTGGCCAGGGTTAAAGCAAGGATGAATCAGGCCCCAAAAGACATGCTACTTAATCTAGATTTGTCAGTTTCAGCACCTCTGGGAGTGAACTGTTATTTGGGGTCTTCTGTGAACCCCCAGAACCCACCGCAGCAACGACAGCCTCAGGGTGCATAGCTCCAAGCTCTGTGCTCCCTGAGACTGCGTGCACCCAAATCCACAGGTCCAGCAAAGGGAGAAGAGTGATTTCAGGATCGATTTCTACATCGTCGTGAACCTGGCTCATTCTTTAAATGTTAGCATTTACTCATCTTCTTCTATACATAGCTTGAAAATTTTAAAAGCATTCAATGCTTGAGCCTATGAACAAAATTGGTCATGGAGATTCTACAGCATTCATAACAGTCATAAACAGGATTTTCTGGTACATCTAAAATAAAAGTTAAAAATGGACCTGGCTGGTGTGGCTCAGTAGATTGAGCACCAGCCTGCGAACTGAAAGGGCTCCAGTTCAATTCCCAGTCAGGACACATGGCTGGGCTGTGGGCCGGTCCCTGGTTGGGGATGTGTGAGAGGCAACCAGTCGACATTTCTGTTGTACATTGATATTTCTCTCCCTCTCTTTCTCCCTCCCATCCCCTCTCTCTAAAAATAAAAAAAATCTTTTTAAAAAGTTAAAAATGGATTTATGTACACCTTTTCAGGGATCCATATATTTTGCTAAATGAGAGAAGCCAGTCTACAGGTGTTGGAAATACAAAATATTCATTTGGATGGGTGAGAACAGCAACTTGATTTGCTGAAAGACCGTCTCTTCCCAATCAGCCTTTGGGAGTAGAAAGCCTTATTCTGGACTGGGTGTGCACAATTCCAACAGGGTTTGAATGATCTTTCTCTGCTTTCCAACTCAATTCCTTTCATGTCCCATTCTTTATTTCTCTATCCTGCCTTTTCTGCGGCTACTTGCCCTCATTATCTATTAAATACCTCTGATCTGAGGCTACCTGCACCCCAGGGAAGGGGAGCTGGTGAGTCCAAGCAGCCGTCTTCCCGTGGGTCCTCCTAAGGTGAGTCCCGTTGGTGAGGGAGCCTTCCCACTTCCCTGGCAGGCAGTGGGCTGCACCAGACGCGTGGAGGGCAGCTGTCATTGTGTTTCCTGCCTGCTCTGGGGTCTTGGAGCTCGCACACGGACTCCTTCATAGATGACTGCGAGCAGAGGTGGACAACCGCAGTTTGCACAGAGGCTCTGCGGGGCCTGAACATCAAATAGTCTTATGTGATAAATCTAGAGAGCTTGCAAGAAGGGCCTCAATGACAGGTCAAATGTGTTTCATTTTGATGTTTGGGGCACAGACACCTAAGCCTGAATAAGCAAATAACAAAGAGTGTTTTAGGCATTCCCTGCTGCCCGCCCTCAGCTCTCAAAAAATCCTCTTCTTCACTTGCTGGTCACTAAATCCTGCCCCACTCCCACCCCCGACTCCCTCTCTTCCTTCCGCAATGGCATCTAGTGATGAATGGAAAGCTACCCTCTTCCCGCCACATGCGGCGATTTATTGCCAAGTAATAATAATTTTAAAAAATCCTCTGAGGTGGAAACATTAACTAAAAACTCCAGGCCTGAGCCCTGGGTTAGAAGTCAGGCCCTGGGCTTCTTCTCTACCCCAGAACGCCACAGTTAACCTTGGACTTCATCCTAGGAGCCTTGCGCGGTCCCCTGGGTGGGAGGCACGGAGCCGCAGCACAACCTGCCCCAGGGCGGTCAGATGGGCAGCCTGCCCTGCCACCGGCGGGCGCAGCCGGCAGGTTCCTAGGTGGAGCCAGTCCTTCTGAGGCTGCTGCCCGTTGCTGCGCCAGTGCTGGGGGCACGCTGACCTCCTCCTTCCTACAACAGGGCCCAGGGCAGGCGGAACTAGAGCACTCGTGAGCGCCTCTAATGGCCATAGCTGTTCCGCTCTCCTGCCTCCCCCAGACTCCTCCAGCGAGCCCCCTTTTCTTTCTGTGACATAATTACAGACCTCAGAGCACTCACACATCAACGTCACTTTCTGGGAGGACATTTCTTTGTCCTCCTGCACAGATGTGAGCTCCAGGCGGCGGAGACCCTGTCTGCTTTATTCACCAGTGTCTCTCCGAGACCTGGCGTGGGGCCTGGTACGTTACAAACATCGGCGTTGAGTGAGGATCGTATCTGACCGTCACCACCATGCCGGGAGGTAAGTAGGGCGGTGTCATCTCCAGTTGTGGAGGGGGCACGGGAGGTGACACAGTCACAACACTGGCAGCGGGAGGGGCTGGGATTCAGACCCAGAACTCCTGGCTCTGCGTCAGGGGCCCGCCCACCACCCCACGCTGCCCTTCCAGTTTACGAGCCCTGGTGAGGGGGTCGCCCTCCCTTTGCCACAGCCCTTCTCACAGTCATCTGACAGCTTTTAAGAAATATGGGGTCCCAACCCCTCTCTGAGGTCCTCTAGATAAAACCTTCTTGGTGTGGGATTGTCTATTTAAAATGTGATGTGTGGCAACCAGTTCAAAATCAGTGTGTATTTAGATTATGGGAGGCTGCTTCCCACGTGCCTCAGATGTGTGGGGTGCAGGCTTCTCTGGGCATTTTCTCAGTCTGGCTTCTAGCAAGAGATGAGAGGTCCATCGGGGGAAGGGAGCCCCTGCACATCTGTGTCTCTGCAGGCACCATGAACACCTAGTGAGTCCCAGGCAGTGTACCCAGTGGGTGCTCAGGTCCTGCCCCCCAGGAACACAGAGGCCTCGTGAGCGGAGCCAGCCTGGTGCCAAGTCCACACACCTCCAGTGCCAGCAGCAGCCCTACAAGGCCGGCGTTGCTGTCCCACACGAAGAGGCCGAAGCTCAGAGAAGGCATTTACCCAAAGTCAGTGAGGGCCACCGGCTTTGAATCCAAGTCTCTCTTGTTCCAAAGCCCCTTCCTGTCACGCTGTCCTGCACCACACAGTTCACACGATAATAACGACAAGTGACAACAATAATAGTGATAACCGTTGCTGTATTTTATTTGTGGCCATTTGCAATCCACTCATGTTGCATTTTATAGGTCAGGGAAGTGAGTCCCAGAGAGATGTGGCAGGTCGCCCGAGATCTGGGGGCTCGGAGGTGAGTGGCAAGGTTGGGAATGCTACTCAGGCAGACCCCTCCGAAGCCTGTGTTCCTTCCCCACTAAACTGAGCGCTCTCTCTCTCTTTCTCAGCATGTTTCCCAATGTGACGGGCTGTCCTCAAGCATACTCCCTCTGTTCCGGTTGCTCTGTGTTTGCCAGCATCCTTTGATGTCTGCACAGCTGGTCTCCTGGCCCATGCTGTACACGGGCTGGCTCTGAGACAAAGCCCAAGCCCACGGTGGGTCTCCCAAGCAAACCCAAGTCCTCTCTGCATGCTGACCGAGGGAGGTCTGAAAATCTGTCTTTAGGTGTAATGTGTCTCTCCCTCCTTCCCTCCCTTCCTCCCTCCTTTCCAACATTATTATTGCCCATATCTTTCTTCCTATGCTACTGGTTATTTTCTACTTGAATGGCAAGATGAAGGAAGCCTTGGTTGCTTGAATGAATGACCTACTAAATACGCAAGTATTTACATGAGTAATTTGTCAGGCATTACCACCCAGGTGCTCGTTATGACAATCAAGAGGTAATGACACTCTGGGGCTACAGCTGAAGCCTGAATAGAAATCAGCCTGCCTGGACTAAGAGAGGAAATATCCTGGGGGGAATGTATGTGTGAATTTCTCATGATTATTGTCAAGGTCGTGTGAACGTGCGTCAGTGAGTCCATTCACGAAGGGCGATTTGGTTTTGAGGACATTTAATATTCATCAAAGAACACTCAGCACCCTTTCCCATGGTCTGAGCGCCCGTTCAGAGAATAGCAGCTGCTTATGTTCTTTTTCAACTGCACACCAGACCCAGGGAACAGGCTGACCCCTGATCCCTGCAGCTGACAGAAGGGACCCTGGACGGTCTCGCACATCACAGCAGTGGGGCCGGGCTCTGTGTTTGACTGCAGCTTGTCGCCGGGGCAGGCCAGGCACTGCTCGTGTGATGGAACTGGGGCTACAGCTGTGCCAGCAGGGACTGCAGGAGATGGAGGGCTTCCCACTGGGTGGCAGCACTGCAAACCCAAACACCCTCCTCCGGGGGCCGAGGGACTCTGAAACCGAAGGGCGCCTGAGGGGGCACCTGGTCCAGTCCCCGCACTTAACGGATTAGGTGACTGATGTCCAGAGAGGGTTATATGACAAGAGCCATGTAGTCCTTGTCAGTGGCACTGCAGGGGCACACTCCAGTGAACTGTTTGAATTCTGTCTTTTCGTTTTTCTTATTTTATACATGATTATCCTTGTTGTTCAAACAATAATCTTATCGTAAACCCAGCAATACATAAGGGAGAAACGGGGAAAGAGAAGTGACTTCTCAAGCTCTCCAAGCATGCCACTGCCAGCGTACATAGGACCAAGCTTGTTTTGGACAGCCATCTACGGTATTTTGTTACAGCGGTGTGCGTGGACTAAGACAGTGTTTCAGGCGAAGAAACTTAGGCGTCCAGAGGGAGTTTCACTTGCCCAAGATCTACAACAGTAAGTTCCTAGCGGGGATGTTCTGGTTGAGGACGTCCTGGGGGTAAGCGAAGGCTACTTTCCTTCGATCTCTACGTGGTCCCTCAGCTCAGGCTTAAAATTCCAGGGAGGGGACATCTGATGGAGCTAGTTTGTTCCCTTGGCCAGAGAGACGAGGAACCTGAGGGCAGTGCCTTCAGTCTGGAACCTTGGAGAAAGAGCTAATTCCCACAAAGGAAGTGGCAGGACCATCAGAAAGGGTGAGGGGGCAGGAGGATGGAGACTGGGCAGCGCCAGACACAGATGTCTCTAGAATAGTCTCACTGCAAAGAGGAGGATGCTGTCCTCTCTCATTTATTCACAGACTCACCTGTTCATTCATTTATTTATTTTTATCTCCACCTAAGGGTCTGTTTAGTGAGGAAGCAGGGAGAGAGAGAGAGAGAGAGGACACACTGATGTGAGAGAGAAACATCCGTTGGTTGCCTCCCTAGGAATCGAACCCACAACCTTTTGGTCCACAGCATGACACTCCAGCCAACGGAGCCACCTGGCCAGGGCTCATTTATGTTTTTCGACACTAGCTGGTTTTTCTGGGTGGTGTGAGAGATGAAACATGACCTCTGTCTGTGGGAACTTACAGTTGTCCTTGGAGTAGCGAGGCAGTCGTGGAAACATGGAGGATGTACTGACTTTGTCAGAGTAATTCCTAGCTTCGTAAAATTAATTGGGAAATGTCCTTTTCTCTTCTGTTTTCTGAAAGAGATTGTGTAGAATTGATGTTAACTCTTTGTATGTTGGTAGAGTTCTCTAGTGAAACCGTTTGGGTCTGGAGATTAGTTTTTGGAGTTTTCAATATTATAAACTTAATTTCCTTAACAGTGGTACTTTATTCCTAAATAATTGCAGTATGGTAGTTCGTGCTTAGCGAGGCAGCGGTCTGTTTCATCCGAGTTGTCAAATGTATGTGCCTAGGGTTGTTCGTAGCATTCTCTTAGTACTCTTTGGATGTCATCGGGGACTGGAGTGACATCCCTGTTTCATGCCTGACAGCTATACTCTGTATCTTCTGTCTTTTTTCCTCTGTCAGTCTTTCTAGATGTTTGTAAATATTACTGATCTTTTCAAAGAACCAGCTCTTGGCTGTATTGATTTCTTTATTGTTTTTCTGTTTTCAATTTCATTGACTTCTGATCTTATCGTATAATTTCCTTTCTTCTGCATGTGACGAATTTTCTTTTCTGTTTTTGAAGGTGCAAGCTTAGATGACTGACTGGAGACTTTTCCTCTTTTCTAATGTGTGTGGTGTTTAGGGTTGCAAACCACCCTCTCAGCATTGCTCTAGACGTATCCCACACTGGATTTAGTTTCCAGTCTTTTTGTTTTTATTTTTTAAAATTGTATTTTGTTGATTATGCTGTTACAGTTGTCCTGATTTTCCCCCTTTGCGCCCCTCTGCCCCCCTCCACCCAGCACCCCTTGTTCCCTCAAGCAATCCCCCCACCATTGTCCATGTCCATGGGTCATGCATATAAGCTCTTTGGCCACTCCATTTCCTGTACTGTGCTTTACATCCCCAGGGCTATTCCGTAACTACCTACGTGTACTTCTTAACCCCTTACCTCTTCAGCCTTTCCCCCACATCCCCTGCCACCTGGCTACCTTCTGGTAACTAACTGCTTTTCTCTTGCTTTTCAGAGTCTCTCTGTATCTTTAACCTTTGGCCTTTTAATAATGATGTGTCTTGGAGTGGGCCTCTTTGCATCCATCATAATTGGGACTCTCTGTGCTTCTTGGACTTGCATGTCTATTTCCTTCACCAAATTAGGGAAGTTTAATTTCACTATTTTTTCAGATAGATTTCCAGTGTCTCACTCTTTCTCTTCTCCTTCTGGCTCCCCTTGAGGTGAATGTTGGACCTCTTGAGGTTGTCCCAGAGTCTGTTTAGACTACCCTTATTTTTTTGGATTCTTTTTTTCTTTCATTGTTTTGCATGGCAGTTTTTTGCTTCCTTATGTTCCAAATCTTTGATTTGATTCTTGGCTTCGCCCACTCTACTGTTGTTTCCCTGTAAATTGTTCTTATTTCAAT
>PVKM010047310.1:0-11485 GCA_004027735.1 Carollia perspicillata
GTGTGACTTCCATACAGGTCAATTTTCTGTCAGTTCTGGTTGTCATTTTGTTTCTAAATTGTTGTTGTCCTTATTTTGGTTGTGGTCCGAGGCACAGTGTATCTACCTATGCCTCCATCTTGGCCAGAAGTAAAAAATTCTGTATTTCTTTATAATTTTTTATTCTCATCTCTCCCAATGTCCATAAGCTGTTTGAGGATGGGGCATGCCTACTCGTTCTTTGTTGCATCCCAGCACCCAGCACAGTGCCTGACATGTAATGGTTGCTTAATAAATAAATCTAGAATGAAGGGATAAATAAATGCAGAGTTACTTTTCTGAACTACAGACAATGAGCTTAAACACTGTGTATTTCTTAGACATTATGTACAATTAGACATACAATAAAGGATGATGATGACAACATCTGTGTCTTGCCTGATGTTCATCACCAATCACTAGATTTGTCAGTTGTGCCTGTTTTGACAGTTCTTTTTTCAACCTAATGATCTGTTTCTTTTAACTTATGGCTGTTGGCTTTGTTTGGATTTGTGAGACTGACAAAATGGCAGATTAGGTTGACATTTGCTCTTTTATTCATGTCATTAGCTTTTAAAATGCCCTTGCTTTTGGTAAGAAGCACTGATTAGAGCAATTTATTAGTCAGGATGGTTATGCTGTTTTAACAATACCCAATTTTAACTCAGCAAGGTTCACAAGGTCTGTCCAGAAAGTATCCAGCCACGTACTATGAAAGAGACATTTATTGGAAAAGATACAAAATAAAAGAAACATCCTACATAGGACAGTGATGCCTCAGTCCCCTTCAAGGTAGGCATCTTGGGACTTCAAACAGTTCTCCCAATCACTATCAGCTGCCCATCGTATTTTCCTGAAACTCATCAATGGTCTGAAATCTCTACTCTTTCAAAGGTGATTTTAGTTTTGGAAAAAAACAGAAGTCTCAGGTAAATCAAATCTGGGCTGTAGAGGGGCTTAGTCACCTGGGTGATTTGATGTTTCACAAAAGAACTCTTCATGAGACATGATGCATGAGCAAGCTTGTTGTTGCGATGAAGCTGCCAGTCACCAGTTGCTCATAGCTGCAGCCTTCTGAATCATCCAACTAGTTTCTGTGGAAGAATGTTCAAGCTTAACGCAAAATTTGATGCAGATTTGTTGCTCTACTTGCTCTGTCACTTTGAATACAATGGTTACACAATACACATGTTCACTCAATGGTGCCTACTGCCCCCACTGACTCATGCAGTGAAGTCGTCATTGTTCATGCATATGCATAACAGTCCATTCTCCTTGGCTGCCAGGTTACATCAATGTCACGCAAACTATTCTCATTATATTAACAATGGTTGAACTTTTTCTAGACAGACCTCATATTCTTGGTCACATTCCATGTCCAATGTGTGCCTGGGTTCTTTTAAACCCTGCTGAGTTGAGCCATTGAGATTGGGTATTGTTGTTACTGTAGCATAACCCAAATCTCCCTGACTAACAAACTGCCCATTCTAGACACTCAGGAATCCAGGCTTTTGAAATCATCTGTGTATACATCCTTGATCAACATCTCAGTAGGTAGAGAATGTGGTAAATCACAGTCTCTTAACTCTTCCACCTGGAAGTGACACAAGTTACTTTTGCTCATGTTTCACTGAACAAAATAAATCACATGGTCATGCTCAACTTCCTTGTGCCAGAAGGCAAGTTGAATGTTTGTGAATAGCCTTAATGACTATTCCCATCAGTTATACAAAAGATCTCATTTAATGTAGCTACTTAGTTGTGATTCCCCTGAAGTGGATTGTAACCTGTTAACCTGAAGAGGATACATGCATTTCCAAGCTATTATTGGGCACAGTTTTATTTCAGAATGTCAGAATTAAAACTTTTGTTAGAGGAAAGTATGGTGTGATGGTTAAAAGCAGGGCTCTACTATTTCTACAGCATTTTGTGTGATCTTTGGCAAGTTTCTTTACTTTTTCATGCTTTGGTTTTCTTAGTAATGATAGTAATAGTAATAATAATAATATCTATCTATCCCAAGGAGGATAGCCCAGTGCTTAAAACATATGGGTTCAAAAATACTATTTAATATTATTAATTTTGGTAGATAGTTACTAACTTTTGTCAAAATCAGGAGTTCAATAACTTTTAACACCTGATTGGGATCTATTGTTGAAGGAACACACTTCTGAAAAGCAAGGCTGAGGGAGTTGGATGGTGGAATTTACTGAGTGTTTTAAAGATTGTGGACTTTAGTTGTATGGATTTGGGGCCAAGTTCTAGCTTTAGCGCTAGATAGCAAGGCAGCCTTTGCTAAATTCCATCACTTCCTAGGGCTTCAGCCTCATCTGTAACAAATGGAGTTTATAGCATCCACTTTTTTCATGTCTGAGATAAAGATGATTATGTAGAGGGGACAGCATTAACTTCTTTTGATGGTCAAAATTGGTAGTTTACTTCTATATCAATATTCTATGGCTGCGTAACAACTTACCACAAATTTAGTGGCTTAAAGCACCATCCATTTATTATTTTATGGTTTCCATGGGTCAAGCATCTGGGCAGGGCTTAACTGGGTCTCACAGAACTGAAACCACAATGTTGGTTGGAGAGTCTCATCTGAGGCTCAGGGTCCTCATCCAAGCTTATTCAGGTTGTTGGCAGAATTCAGTTCCTTATGGTTGTTGGACTGAGGCCCTCAGTCGTTTGAGGCTGCCCTTCACCACAGGCACCTCACAGCATGGCTGTCTGCTTCTTCTTGGAGGCCAAGGGGTGAATCTCTGAAACTTCATTTTCTTTAAAGGGCTCACTTGATGAGGATAGGCTCATGTAGGATGATCTCCTTTTTGATTAACTCCAAGTCAACTGATTAGGGACTTTAACTGCATTTGAAAACTCCTTCCCCTTTGTTATGTAACCTAAGAAAAAATTCTGCCCACACTCAAGGGAAGGAGATTATATATGCATGGACATTTGGGGAGTGAGGATCTTGGGGTCCGTCTTATAATTCTAAGCTTATTTCCTCCAAGAAGAGTAGTCAGCAGGGAGTGGTTACATGCAGATGAGCACAGCCCTGAGGTTGAAAGAGCCTGGTGTTGGGCTAGGATGGAGGAAGCTGAGAGGACAAAGTTTTCACACTTGCCTCTCAGTCTTTACCAGCCAAGACCAAGGTAAAGCACATCATCTAGGCTCTTTTTCTATCTTCCTCCTGAGGCAGTGCCTGCTGTTTCCCTTCTTTCCCCTCCCACCCAGAGATCCACCAGGTGTGAGCAGAAATCACCAGGTGCCATGATCAGAGATGCAGGTGAGCAATAGGTGGGATGATATGGGGACAAAGAAATAGTCAAGATAGTTCTACTCAATGGCTTCGTAAACCACAGGCACAGGAAACAAACCTCCAATGAAATAAAACCCAGAGAGAAGATGAGTTTTAAATGATGGTTTTTCCCCCCCAGAATCTGCCAGATGTCAGAGGCTCTTTTAAGCAAAACAAACGCTGTCTGGTTCTGTAGAAGGAGGTCCAGAGAAACTAATGTGATGTGCTGAGAAACAAATTACCAATCACATGTGCAGGAAAACAGGCTCTTCTTGCTCATAGGGCCGTGGGACATACGTGCTAATAAGCAAGGTAAAAGTCAGTGTTGGCTAGAAACAAATAGCTGCTAACCCTAAGGACTCTAGTTTTTCTCTGAACAAAGCCTTGTGCATAACAAGGTCATTGCCAGGGAGCAAAGTGAGAGGGTAATTTTGAGAACCCTTTCAGAGGCCTGTGATGGAAGCCCACAGCTCCCTAATAGGACTGCAATGGAGGAAATACCCAAGGAGATCTTGAGCCAACCTGAGCACCCCCTTCCCTCCCTCTGCAGATGCAGCTCCATTCTGCACTTTGAAATTGCACTCAGTACTTGTCAGCATCTGCCCTACCAAATGGATGGAAATGACTTGCCTGTACATCACTGCCAGGCAGGGGAGAGGAGGACCCTCCTCTGTCAACAAAAAAAAGTGGCATGATAGAGTAAGTGGAGCATCAGCTTGGATTATGAAGGATTCTTAGAATTGATATAATTCCAAAAAGGGAGGGAGGGCTCTAGCCTGCCTGTGTTTGGAATGACATTGACAAAGCTGGTGCTGTTCAATGGGATACAGATTAGAAGCAGCCTCTGTCCTTGCCTGATGCTAAATGGCCTGCTTGAGAGATGAACTAAAATTCCGAGTCGGTAAACAATTGCAAAAGTCCACATATCATCGAGCATTGCTGATAAATGTTAATGAGACAGGAGCCTGCACTAAGGTTGGGCAGTATTGATTAAGAGAGGAAATAAAATGTGCTGGCCAGTTCTTGACAATCTAAGGCAGTCCAAGGCATTTTTTTAAAGCATCTCTTGCCCAGCATATATCCTTGTAAGTCTGAGGTGTGATATATGCTGTTGTTTCCTCCTCTTCTTCCCTACTCCCTCTCTTTCATTCATTCCGTTACTCATTCATTCATTCAACAAATATTTGAGTGCTTGCTACACATCTACGAAGTGCAGGTACTAGAGTTAAAATAGTGGACACATGGACACAGTTGTTTTCCCTCTTAGAATTTACATGCAGTGGTAGGAGAGAAGCTTTAAAAGGCAATTTCAAGGAATGGGGTATAACTTGGGAAGAGATGAGGGCCTTTTAATGAGAGACTGGGTCAGGGGAAAGGATTCTCAAAAGAAATGATGGCTGGGGTGAGACTGAAGGATGTGTAGGAAGGAGATGGGGGCTAGGGGAAAAACCCAAGAAAGCATCCCTGCGAAGCCATGGAGGTCAGAGTGGAGCTTCCTAGGGTTGTGGCATGGACAGCTGGGATGGGTGGGGAGAAGGGTAAGAAATGAGGCTGGAGGTGAGTGTAGGTAGTGGTGTAGTGGGTTAAATTGTATCCTCTCAAAGGCTGTGTCTAAGTCTTAACACCTGTACCTGTGAATATGACCTTATTTGGAAATGGGGTCATCACCGATGCAATCAGGTTAAGATGAGGTCATACTGGATTGAGAGTGCAGAGGACTAATCCAGTGACTGGTGTCTTCACAAGACAAAGAAGAAGATTTAGATACAGAGACACAGAGGAGACACAGGGAACAGGCCATGTGCAAAGGAGGCAGAGATGAGAGTGATGCGGTTTCAAGCCAGGAAATGCCAAGCATTGCTGGGAGTCACCAGAAGCTGGAAGAGGAGAGGAAGGATCCTCCCCTAGAGCCTTCAGAGAGCGCCCATCTCTGTTGAGACCTTGATTTTGAACTTCTGCCTTCAGACCTGTGAGACAATAATTTTCTGTTGTCTTAAGCCAACTGGAGTGTGGTAATTTGTTATGGCAGCCACAGGACACTCGTACAGAGGGGTGGAATATGTGGGGGGAAACGTGCATGTTTCCTCGGTTTCAGAAAGCTGGGCAAGTGCTAGAAACGTGGTGATACCTGGACTTGCCAACTCAATCGTCTGCAGAGGCTGAATGGGGGCAGAAGGAAACAAAGGCCCTGTCTAGAGGGACAGCCACCTCTCAACTTCAGCTGCTGTGTGTGCCCTGTATTCTTATTTTTAATGCAAATTAGAAATCAGACTTTTAAAGAAGAAAGTGTGGAAAATCTTCATTTTAAATTATTAGAAACTCATGAACAAAAATGTAAAAACACTGTGCAGGCAAAACCAAATAAGGCTGCAGCCCGGAATTGGACTGTGGTCTCACCATCTGAGACCTCATGAGAGAAGTTTAAAAGTAAGTAAAATCATCAATGTAAACTGCCACACACAATTATGTTTGTTTTGGAACAGTAGGAAAATGACCAGTTTTCAAAGAAATATATACTGGAGAAATATATACTGGATACAGTCATTCTGTCTCCAGGGAGTCCTAGAATGACTGTCACAGAGACAGCTAAGTTCTGTAGTTCCCCCACCCCCAAACTTTCTAAGGCAGGTGTCCCTACATATGGAGAGCACATCAGGTTCTATTTGGAGGACACTGGGGCATTTAATGTGTACAGACAAGTCACCTAGGGATCTTATTGAAATGCCGATTCTGATTCAGTGGGTCTGGTGGGGTTCTGCATTTCTGATGAATTCCTGAGTTGGTGCTGCTGCTGGTACTGCTGGCCACCAGAGAACTTCACTTTGAACAGTCAAGCTTTCAAGGATCTGTGCTACCCCAGAGCACATCAAAAGAGAAATTCCCCAGCTCTGACACTCATTGAACCTTGCCTGTCCGCCCACAGTGTGGGGATGGATAGGGAGCTCAGCAGGACAGGTGGGAAAAATAGCTACCTTCTCCTTTAGAAGCAGGGAGCAGGGAGCTTTGTTCAATGTGACAGAAAGGTTTGGAGAGGTTCCTTTTGCTGCCTTTGGCTCAGTAGATGGAGCAGGAAAAGGGCCAGTCTGGTAGGAAACAAAGACATTTGGAGAGCCAGCTGCCCTCCCTGGACCAAATTCCAAATACAGCCTGGAGGAACCCTGTTGACACTCCTTCTCACCCAGGCCTGTGGCATCTGGCCTCTCTTCTCTGGCAAATATTTTTCTTTGTGCTCCTGGAAAAATTGGACCCATAAATTGAAGCTGCCTTCAGGCAGTTTAACTTGCGTGGCCAGCACTTACTCAGCAGTTAGCCACGAGCCTCATTAACCTTGGCTGTTATCAAGAGGTATTTTTTTGGTGGGGGTAGGTGGAGGAGATTGTGATGGTTATAGAGTTTATGAATTATTCTTTGATGATTCCTGGAGTGTGTTGGGAAGCAGAGTCATTAATTTTGTTGAGTAAACATAGTTGATGTTCCAAGCACTATTTGTTGGTATTGTTGATGTGTGCATGTACGTGCCTTGTGTGACTGTTGGCTTGTTTTAAATGCTGAATAGTGACCTCTCTCTGAAGGTGTCTCTTACCCAGTTGGTGTTGCCAGGAGATCTGAAAAAACAATGTTTTAGGTTCTATTAGCACTGTATTTCTCGGAATGTTGTCCTCTGCCCACCTGCATCAAATCACCTGCAGCTTGCTAAAATGCAGATTCTTGGGATCTTCTGTATTAAAATCTCTTGTGTTGGAGTCTGGGAGTCTGCATTTTTATCAACTCTCCCTGGTAACCGTGATGCACAGGAGTCTGGAGGATCACTGCTGTTGATGAGACTCACAGGTTTCTTTCTCCATGTCAACTGGGTCATTCCATCTATCTTTGGGAGATTATCTTGCTTATTCAATACACTTGTGTTTTATATTACAAAGCACTTGTGTTTCTCAGGGATCACTAGGTTGACTATTTAAATGATCACTGTGGCCCAGTGTAGTTGACATTTGCTGCCTGCATTCATTCCTTTATGCTCTGTCAATAGCCTAGGTTATACACTGGGGGCCCTTGCCTCAAGGCCCTACAGCTGGTAGGTGGTGGAGTTAGGATTCAACCCCAGACAGACTGACTTTGAAGTTGGCTCCCTTATCCACTGTAGTATTCAGCTGTATCAGACTCCTGGGGCCCTGCTTCAGGGCTCTGTAGTAACACTCCTTTGTGCACAGAGCTCCTTCCTGAACCCTTGATCATCTGCTTCCTCAGCCAGTGCATCAGGTAGACCAGATGTACCAGGAAGTTACCACACTGGGAGCAGCCTCCAGCCAACCACAGGGAGGCACTGGTGAATAATCCCTCAGCTTCCTTCCCCTTCAGAAGAGAAGCTTCTGGGATATATTTCATGTAGTCTTTCTGAGGTTCCCAGTACAATTAATTGAACTCCAGATGCCCATAGCAGGGACCTGCTCATCAGACCTCCAGTATTGACTTCTTCCTGTCACATCTCATGTCTCCATTCCCCTGTCAGTGCATCTTAGGATCACCTCCCAAATCAACTACTTGTGTGCAAATCTCTATGACAGGGGGTCTGCTTCTGGGACATCATGTGCTTCACCTTAGGCATATCATCTCATTTAATGTTCACATCAGCCTTGTCCAGGAGGTATATACCATTATCAACTCCATTTCACAGATGAGGAAACTGAGGCTTGCAGAATGGAAGCCATTTGTCCAAGCTTAGTTTCTGACCCAGGACTGGAATCCAGGTCTGTTGGCACTGATGCTCAAGCTCAACCTGTATCTTATACTGCAAGGTTTATGGATAAGTGATGGATAGTAAGTGATGTGTATTGAGCAAACTTTTCTTCTCTTGCTCCTCCCATCCCAGCTGAGAGGGACATTCTTGGTGTACCTCTTTAAATTTGAAATATGAGTGGAGGAGTCTAGAACTCTGACCTCAAATGTGGCTGTTATACCCCATAGTGAGCCAGTGTGCCCACCTCAGGCCTAGCTTACACTTAAGGCTTTTGATAACTTGAGGGAAACTTGTCAGAGTGAACCTCCGCCAAGACAGATCCTTTCTGGTGGAGTACCCCCTCTCCCCACTGGTATTGGCCTTAGGAACCCTCCCACTCCCCACTGTGAGCGGACCTCTCGGTCTTAGCGAAATGTTTCTTTCAAAATGGACTTTTCCTGGTGGGAAAGCCTTCTAAGGTTTTTGTGTGATCAGTTTCAAGTCTATGATTTTGTTTGTGGCTGCCCATTGTTCTCAAGGTCTGCCTTCACATTATAATTTTGCACTTGAGATCACAGGCTATTCTGCCAAGAGTAGAATTTCTGTTTTCAAAGGATAAATAATAATAAACTGCTCTAGAATGGTAGTAACTTCCAAAGCCTCCTTAGTCTAGACTCACTTGTTCATTTGGTGAATTCATCAAGTTCTTGAGCTCCACAGGTATGAGGAAGTGAAGTCAGACATCTATCTGTTAAATATCTATTGAATGATTAACATGCACAGGCTGGTGAATGTGTAGTTACAAACACAAGAAATGCTATTACAGAAAAGAAATGGTTATATGAGAGAGAAGGATACTGGACCAAATTTTATAACGATTATTGGGTTTGTTGTATATATTTAATATAATTTATAGATTTTACAATTAAATAATTATAGGTCATATAGTTGTTATCTATAGTAATAATAATAATAATAATAATAATAATAATAATAATAATAATAATAGTAGATTACCCTTCATACTTACATTCATATAAAATACACACACAAATCAATGGGATTATACTGTGTACATTATTTTTCAACTAGCTGTTTCTTTTACTTTAGAATATATCATGAACTTCTTTCTAAGAGAGTACATGAAGACTATCTCATTTTAAGAAACCTAAGCAAATTTATTGAATTTATTGGGGTGACATGGGTTAATAAAATTATATAGGTTTCAGGTGCACAATTCTGTAACACATCATCTGTATGTTGTGTTGTGTGTTCACCACCCCAAGTCAAGTCTCCTTCCATCACCATTTATCCCCCCTTTACTTTCTTCTACCTCTCCCATCTGCTCTTTCCCTGTGGTAATCACCATACTATATTGTCTGTATCTATGAGGGTTTTTTTGCTTAATCCCTTCACCTTTTTTACCTAGCCCCCCCAACCCTCTCCCCTATATCTGTCAGTCTGTTTTCTGTATCTATGAGTTTGCTTCTATTTTGTTTGCTTGTTTATTTTGATCATTAGATTCCATATGTAAGTGAAATTGTATGTATTTGTCTTTTACCACCTGGCTTATTTCACTTAGCATAATGCTTTCCAGGTCCATCCATGCTGTTGCAAAAGCTAAGATTTCCTTCTTTTTTACAGCTAAGTAGTATTTCATTTTGCAAATGTACCACAACTTTTTAATCTACTCATCTACTGGTGGGCATTTAAGATGTTTCCAAATCTTGGCCATTGCAAATAACACTGCAAGAAACATAAGGGTACATATATTCTTCAAATCATGTTTCAGTTTTCTTTGGATATATTCCTAGAAGTGGAATTCCTGAGTCATAAGGCAGTTTCATTTTTAATGTTTGGAGGAAACTCCATACTGTTTTCCACAGTGGCTGCTCCAATCTGCATTCCTACCAACAGTTCATGAGGGCTCCCTTCTCTCCACATCCTCACCAGCACTTGTTATTTGTTGATTTATTGATGATAGCCATTCTGACAGGTGTAAAACCTCACTGTGGTTTTAATTTGCATTCCTCTGATGATTAGTGACATTGAGCATCTTTTCATATGTCTATTGGCCATCTGTATGTCCTCTTTATGACAGAAACTTTCAAACATATACAAAAGTAGAGAGAATAGCAAAATGAGTCTCCCCTCACCCAACTTCAGTAGTTACCATCTCCTGTCCAAATTTATTTATTTATTTAAAAAAGATTTTATTTGTTAATTCTTAGATAGAGGGAATGGAAGGAGAAAGAGAGGGAGAGAAACATGGATGTGAGAGAGAAACATCCATCGGTTTCCTCTTGCACACACCCTGACTGGGGACCAGACCCATAGCTCAGGCATGTGCCCTTCTGGGAATCTAACCAGCAACCTTTTGCTTTGTGGGATGATACCCAACCCACTCAGCCACACCAGTCAGGACTTATCCAAATTTATTTTGTGTAGACACCCCCTCACATCTACTTTCTCCTTTCCACATTATTTTTAAGAAAATCCCAAACATCATATCACTGCATTTATAAATATATCAATATATCTAATTTCTTTTTAACTGCTATGTGATACTCCATAATTTATTTATCCCATCTCCTACAATGGGCATTTCAGGTGTGTTTACTGTAAGTAGATACATTTTTCTAGTTGTAAATGTGGAATTAAATGAAAGGTTTTTTCTCTCTTCTGAAGGAGCCCTTATACTGAGGACACAGACTCTCTAGCCTTGAATAAAACAAAAACATGCTTCCTTGATGCCTCTTGCCACTTCTAGATCAATGTAGAGGGTCTCTGAGCCAGGAAGGGATGAGGTTTACTGGTGGTGGGGTGGAAGTGGGGTGGTCATTCCTACAGCTCGAGGGTCCTCAAAATGGTGTGAGTCAGGCCACTGGGTCAGGGATGCACAGCAGTGTAACCAGTGGGTCCCAGCAAGTGTTGGGGCTACAGAACAGATTTGAGTGAATATTTTCATGTAGCTGCTGCAAAAACTCACAACTGGGTAGCTTAAAACAATGTAAATTTATTCTCTCATAGTTCTGGAGGCCAGAAGTCTGGAATCAAAATGTTGGCAGGGTCATGCCCCTTTGGAAGGCTTCAGGGGAGAATCCTTCCTGACTCTTGGAACTTTTGGTGGCTCCTGGAGTTCCTTGGCTTGTGGCCACATTACCCCAATCTCTGCTTCTGTATTTACATGGCCTTCTTCCCTGAATATTTGTATGTCCCTTTCTATCTATTATAAAGACACATTCATTTATTGGATTTAGGGCCCACCCTAACGATCTAATCTTAGTTTTTACTTTAGTTATGTCTGCAAAGACCCTATTTTCAAATAAGGTCATATTCTGAAGTTTGGGCTAGACATGATTTTGGGGAAGGGATATGTTTCATCTCACTTCAGGGAGTGTCCTGGTGCTTTCAGTTGCCCCAGGCAAAAGGCCAGGACTTTTTGGAGGCTCAGT
>PVKM010047311.1:0-11479 GCA_004027735.1 Carollia perspicillata
TTTTTTTTTTCTCTTCAAGTATTAACAATTTCTGAGCTCAGTCAAGGAAGATACACTTGGACTCATTCTTTGTTCTCAACATGCCTTTATTTCCCTCCACCATATCATTTAGGCAATTTGTGGAAGCTTGTGGTCAAGCCTTAGCAGTAAATGAGCGTCTCATTAAAGAAGACCAGTTAGAGTATCAGGAAGAAATGAAGGCCAACTACAGGGAAATGGCAAAAGAGCTTTCTGAAATCATGCATGAGCAGGTAAGTGCCACAGTGGAGTTCTACCCATTTTTAGGGAGCATGTGTTAGTTGGGATCTTAGGTATACCCTAGAATGGCCTATACCTTCTGACATCCTTCCAGAATTTTGAGAGTAATACAGCCCACTACACTGCTGCTACCATCTAACCACAGGTTACTTGGGAAACAACTAACAAATTGCCCACCTGTGTTTATCCAATCTGACCAGAGGAGAACAGCTTCCACCTCCTCTTCAACACTCTTAGAAGTGGCCCCTTCCCACTCCAATCTAGTTTAAAAAGAAAACTCACATAAAAAAGAAATACCCATACTGTCCCCAGAATTTTCTTAATTACCCACTCCTTTGAAAGAACAGGTTTACCAGCCTGTTTAAGGAGTTATCTGTTGTATTAAATTTCTTTTGCTATTTACAAAAATAGGGTTGTTCAATTTTTTATTATTTACAGCTGACCTGGGTGCCCCAGTGGATTCTTCTTGGCTACTTCTATATTCCTTGTCATTATGGGATGTTGTCTGATTATACTGCTACTGTCACCTTCCTGTAAGAATTCCTTTCAATAGAATCACTTATGTGGGCTCAGTAGTCATCAGAAGGGACAGATGCCCAGGGAACCCAATAAATGTCACAGAGCAGCTTCCACATAATTTCAGACCATCGTCACTCCTTCCAAGTCATAGTGCCAGTCTTAAAAATTAGTGTCAGTACCTTGATAACACAGAACTAGTTTTTCTCTTCCCTACAATATTGCCTTTCAGTCTTGCAAAATGGAAGCCAGGACCATTTATGTCAATTAACTATCATGTGATGATTTAGTTAGGAAATTCCTGTTCTAGGAAAGTAAATGCCTAAGCTTTAATTTGCATACTTTTTTTTTCCTTCATGCTGACACATTCAGATGGGATGGTAATGTCATTTTTTAATTTTATCTTTCTGAAACTTGATAACCTGACTCATAAAATTATTCCTGAGTTTGGGCAACTTCAGACATTGGCATAATGACAAATGCATGTCCAAAAGAAGGCATCCCTCTTCTGGGCACTTAGAAAAGTAGGAAAAAAATGAAATGATTGAAAATATTAACATGTGAATATATAACCAGAACGTGAGGGCCTCATGGAGAACAAGTGTTTGGAGAACACTGAAGGTCTTTTCCATGGGACCTTCAGGTACCTGTAGAATGGAGAGTGTGATCAATGGGTGCCAGCATTTGGCACTAGAAAAGGTGAAAGTAGAAAAAGAATTATGGGCTGAAAATATTAAAATAAACTCCCAGATTGTATGGACATTTGATGCAGTGCTATGCTCTAAACTGGAACTTTCTGTTATCTCAGCAACTATGAAGATTAAACTCCTTTGAACCCTTAAGGAAAAAAGGTCATAACCTGGAGTAGACTTGCTTTTGGCTTTTCCAGGGGAGCCTCTGAGTGTATATGTTCTCCATTTCTACCTTAAGATTCCTTTCCTGCATTACTGAATGCAAAAAGAGACTTGTTCAGGGTCAAAGGGGCAGCCACTGTCTCTGTTTCAGGATGGAAATCTGTTAAGACCCTGAGAAAGGAGCCAGTAGAGAAACATAGATGCTCCAGATTCATTTTAAAAGAGGTTTCTAAGGGACAAAGCTAGATCATGTCCCCATCAAGTATGTGTAACATAGACTTGAAGACACCTTATAATCTGGTAAGTCTAGAAGGCTCTCGACTCACTGGTTTATAAAGGATTGTTCTGGACCTTCTCCTTATAATCCTGATCTGAAAAATGTCACTTACTAGATAAGCCAACACAATCCTTCTGCAAGTCACCAAAGCCGAACTATCTATCTGAGCAAACCATCATTCCCAATAACCGTTACCATTGGATGATAAACCATGTATGTTTAATGAAACATACCATTTTGAGAAATGTTATTCAGGGCATTACACTTGGGTAATGTTGTGTTTCTGTGCCTCGAGATTTGCCCTCTGGAGGAGAAGACAAGCGTTTTACCGAATTCCCTTCATATCTTCAATGCCATCAGTGGGACTCCAACAGGCACAGTGGTTCACGGGATGACCAGCTCGTCCTCAGTTCTGTGATTCATCTCATGGACCATGTGTGGGGACTTGCTTTGTCATTTGCAAACTCAGGATGATTTTCAGAGCTAATCTTGGGGCTCGTGCAAGACACTGGGAAACCAAGCACAAGGAAAAATCAGGGGAATAGGAGAGAAAAGTAATGAAGAACTGTGTTATTTCATAGCAGATTTTCTAGAGGAGCCATAAGAGGACACATATTTTTTTTAAATCTCACTGTCAATATTCAAAGTTTTCATTCTGTCTCAACAGAAGTATGTGTGGTGGACACTAATAAACTGAAGTTATATTTTATTTTCCATACAGAGTAGTATTAAAATAAATGGCCTAGAGAAAACAAGTGTTCTGAAGCAAACATAGCAGGACAGTAGCACTGAAACTGAGGCTGGGGTAACCCTTTGCCTCTGGGCTAAGCTGGAAAATCTTGAAAAAAAATTTTTTTTCCTGTGGCACATTCAGGTTGAATACAAGAACTATTTTTGTGACTAGTTTTTGATGACCTAAGGGAACTGACCATCATAATTTTTGTACTAGTGATCAAGGAGGTTTAGTGCTTTTATACATATATACTTCATTTAAAAAACAGGAAGGCTTAAGAAACTATGTGAGCTTAAAACTAGTCAAGCAGTTTAGAACCAAAGGCCTATGTTAATATGCCTTTATAACATAACTATGTTAGAAAGTTTAAAGTAATACAGTATATTGTTGTGTACATAAAGTTTGTTAATACAGTCTCAGCATTCTGTACATACATGTGTTACATTTTTACATTTTTAATACTACTCACATCAGCTTCTGCATTAAGTTTTATTGTGACAAATTTGTGCTGTTCCTAGCATATGCAAGACATCTGACTTTACTGTTTTATTCTTGTAAATAAAAAGTGCAATATGGAGATGTACACAGTCTTTGCTATGTTAGGTTTATAAACTTTTAAAAAGTTCATCCTTTTGCCAAAGTGGTGAAGTATGTAATTGGTAAAACATAAATCCTGTGGTGAAAATGGTGTGATTTAAAGCTTTCACCATGTTATATTCTTTGGAGACATTAATTTAGCAATTTTATATTGGGAAAAATAAAGGTTTTCAATTTTATTTAACTAGATGCTCTGCCCTGCTGTAATTAAATATTCTGTACCACATCCATAGTAAAATATGCTGATTTTCTGGTAGTGACTATTGGATATTTATTATTTCATTGTCCTGAGAGGGACAGGATATTGAAATACTCAAGAATGAAAAAACAGCCCTGGCTGGTGTAGCTCAGTGGATTGAGCATGGGCTGCGAATCAAAGGGTCTCCAGTTCAATTCCCAGTCAGTGCATATGCCTGGGTTGTGGGCCAGGTCCCCCGTGAGGGCTACTGAGAGGCAACCACACATTGATGTTTCTCTCTCTCTGTTTCTCCCTCCCTCCCCCTCTCACTAAGAATAAATAAATTTAAGAAAAAGAGTGAAAAAATATGGTATATGAAATTTGCTTTAAAATACTTGAGGAAAAAAAAAGAGATAGGTAGATGGAACAAGATTGACAAATGTTGGTAATTCTTAAAGCTAAAGCTGGGTACAAGGGAAGCATTATATCAGTTTTTCTGTCTTTTGTGAATTTCCATGATACAAATGTCAACAGGCAGGTGTAGGGATCAGATCTTTCAGAGAAATTGGATAAATGCTTTGCTGCACCACAGTCTGGCTCTGAATTCTACTATTGTTTCCCAAGTATATGCAGACACTGTATTACCTCCCACTTTTGCTTTCCAACTGTATCAAGACTTCCTTTTTTTCATCACTCTTGCTTGCTTTGAGATGAATACTGTGGGACAAAGTCATTATTTATTCTAGCAATTCATTGGTGGCCATGTGTGTACACACTCCTTGTGCCCTATGGTATCACACACAGTGAACCCAAGTCAAGTGATGGTTCAAATTGTAAGTGCCAGTCCTGCCTCTTGTGTGCGCAGTGACCCCACAGGTGTGTCAGTTCGTTGTCACTTGGCCCCATATAATTCCAGTAGTGGAAGAAGTCTTCCCACAAGAAATAAAATGGCTTGTTTTTTTCTACTTAAAGGTTTTTAAGGGTTATTTTACATAACCAGTTGAGGAAAGAAAATGTGATAGTGTATACATCTTGAGCACCCAGATGCCAAGGATCTTTTGATGTCTTTGAAATGTTCCATATCAGTGGTAAGGCTATCTTTTTACAGAGGGAGACAATGTCATGAGGAGATGGTGAAGTGTTATGGAAACTTACCAGAGTCCACAGCCCATTCATTAGTGGATCCAGATTTAGGGCTTAAGAAATTTTTCTATATAATTTTGGTGAGGGTCTGACATCCCCAGCCTTGACTCTCATTTTCAGGAATGGCTATTGTCTCCTTTGTCACTGAGCTGGATTTACTATTTGTAAATACTTCATTTAGAAGCCATAAAATTAAAGTCACCACGTAGAAATATAAATACAAGTCTAGAAAGAGCTAACTTGCTATCTCATCTTTAAACTTGGAGAGTAATCTGTACCAATGCCAATGTCAGATAAGATTCAGCTTGGAAGGTGACCAACCCTCATTTATTACAACAGTGGAGAAAGGAGCCATCTCTAAGTTGAGGACAGCTGCTATTAACCCTGCAATGATACCAGTGCATATCAATTAAAACCTCATTTAGTTTTTTGTATCTAAATGTAATTTCAATATGAAGTTATATATTAAGGTAGCAATTTACTGGAGGAATTTTTAACATTAAAGAATCTTTATTGTGGTTTTTCACTGTTTTTTTTTTTTTAGTGTTTCCCATAAATCTTACTTACTTTTTTAAATGTTTTATTTATTTATTTTTAGAGAGAGGGGAAGGGAAGGAAAAAGAGTGGGAGAGAAACATCAGTGTGTGGTTGCCTCTCTTGTGTCCCCTACTGAGGTCCTGGCCTACAACCCAGGCATGTGCCCTGACTGGGAATCAGACCAGCAACCCTTTGTTTCATAGGCCCATACTCAATCCACTCAGTTACACCAGCAAGGGCTCTTACTTATTTTTTGAAATAAGTATATAACCAACTTTACCATTTTAACTATTTTTAGTTGTACAATTCAGTGGCATTAAGTATATTTTCATTATTGTGCACCCATCTCCACCATTCATCCACAAAACTTTTTCATATTCCAAACAGAAACTCTGTACTTATTAACCAATTAACTGCATATTCCCTCTTTGGGAGAATTATTTTTGAAGTAACCTAGAAATTAAAACTCCAGTCAGTACTTTCTCAGGCATATTTGCTACCTGGGACCTAACTAACTCTAGGTAGTATACATAAATAGAGCCAGTCCCTTGCATGGAGCTGCCGAGACTAAGGATAGAAAATTGAAAGGTAACTTATAAATAACCATGAGTACTTGTTTAACCATGTGACAGAGTTACTCTATATAGAAACTCTATTCAAAAAAAAATACTTGTTTCCCATCAACAGGGGATGTGTTACATAAACTGGTACATGGCGTGATCTTCAGGATACTGCAAGTGAAAATCCTAAAATAGAGGAGAAAAGCGTGAATAGTATACTACCCATTACTTAAGAAAGGAGGGATATATAAACACATTTGTTTGTTTTTTTATATGGAAACCAAAAACAATGTTTTAAGTTACTACCTATAGGGGGAGAGAGAATAATATGTAGGGAACAGGGTTAGAAGATAAACCCATGCAACTATAATTTGCTTTATATATTTGGCTTTAGAATCATGTGAGTATTTATTTACATAATTATTTAAATTATTTTTTTTAATTTCTAAAAGTTGAAGTCAAATGAAATAAACAAAGAAATAGCAGGTTGGTGACAAATGCACAGGAATTGTTTCAAATGACTATAGGAATTTCACTGGGATGTACTTAACACAAATAGTGGCAATAAAGATGATTGGTAATAAAAACCATTTTCAGTAATTGTTTTGCTTGTGGAAGCAGTGTATTATTTTTATGAGATTGTATTGCTTTTCTGAGACTTATTTGTTTATTGCTGGAGAAAGTAAATATGTATTATGTTGAAATCATTGGGAATAAAGCTTTTGTCATGGGAGAAAAAAAGTTGCATCTATAAGACCAAAGAAGTTAAATGAAAATCTTTTAGTTCTGAATTTGATATGGAAATACCAGTTTGAACTTATGATAGATTTTTCTTAAACATGCACGCTTATTTCTTAAGTTGGTTCACTGAAAAGGCCTAAAAAGAATGACCAAGCCAGTAGCTAGTAATCACTCCTAAATGCCTGTTCTCTAAATCCCTTTTCTACCAAAAGGATCTTGGGCTCCCTGGGGAAAGGCTGATTCTAAATTTGGGGCAAAAGGTGTCCAAAATGAGTCTGGAGCATCTTTTCTTACCAGATATCCAGGGGACTGGCAAACACACCTGGGGCCCTGTCAAAAGAATTTAAAGAAACTCCTTTTAGATAGACATGGGATTCACATCAACAAGAATAATAATAGCAGTAGATTGAAACTATATAATTAAATTCTTGAGTTCATGATATTACCAGAAAAAGAAAACTGGTAACTATTGAAGGAATTAGTGTTACCAAAAAAGACTAAGACGTTATGTGCCTCTTGATAGAAGTAGACGCCACCACCTATGGCAGAGTCTTGCCAAAACTTAACCTGAATCTGATAAAGTCTCTAAATCTAACTACCAATTAATTCCCCCCGGGAAATACAGGATACAGAGGAGCATGTTAAATGATACCAAGTAAATGTAATCAGCAAAATTCAGTTCTGTGGAAAGCTCTGTAGAACAAACAACCTGGTTTTATTCAGTAAATTTAAAAAAGAATAGACAGAGAAGGCACCTATAATTATAAAGGATTCAAGGTTCTCTTGATGATATACTATGTACTATGTAAAGCAGATATACTTTTCTCTATCCCTTTTACTAAATACAATTTAAATCTTGGCCATTATACATTTAAAAAAGAAGAAGATTCTGTCAGAGTGAAGAAAGCAGGCCAAGTAGGGGCCTTGTGATCCAAAGAATGATACAGGGGGAAGTTCCTGTTTTTCTTGTAGCCTCGTATGTCCCATACTTGGAGCTGAAGAAGCCAGTGACAAGAAAATGCCTACAGGCACAGACCAAAAAGACCAATACCACTTCACACCCAGTATGATGGCTATTCTTAAAGAAAAGGGAAGGGAAGGGAAGGAGAAGGGAAAGGAAAGGAACGATGTCCTGGCCAGTGTGGCTCAGTGGATTGAGTGTTGGCCTGAGAACCAAAGGGTTGCTTATTTGATTCCCAGGCAGGGCACATGCCTGGGTTGCTCACCAGGTCCCCAGTTGGGGGCATGTGAGAGGCAACCACACATTGATGTTTCTCTCCCTCTTTTTCCCCCTCCCTTTCCCTCTGAAAATAAATTTTAAGAATCTGAAAAAACAAAGTAGTGAGGATGTAAGGAAATTAGAACCCCTGTGCATTGCTGTGGGAATGTAAGTTGTGTAGCTGCTGTGGGAAATGGTGTGATTTTTCAAAAATTACCCATAGAATTACCATATGATTTAGCAATTCCACTTTTGGTGCTATGCCCAAAACCAATGAAAGTGGGAAGTGAAACATGTTTGTATACCCATGTTCATAGAAGCATTATTCACAGCAGCCAAAAGATGGAAACAACCTAATGTTCATTGATGGATGAAAGGATAAGCAAAATGTGGCATATAATACAACAGAATATTATTCTGCCTTAAAAGAAGGAAATTGTAGCACACTACAATACTAATGAACCTTGAGGACATTACGCTTAGTGAAATAAGCCAGACACAAAAGGATGATCCTACTCATATGAGGTACCTAAAGCATTCAAATTCATAGAAAGTGCCAAGGTGGTTGCCAGGGTCTTTGAAGAGGAAAACTGAGGAGTTAGTGTTTAACTGGTACACAGTTTCAGTTGGATAAGATAAAAATTTAGGGATGGGTGGTAGTGATGGTTACACAATAATGTGAATATACTTAATGCCACAGAACTGTATGCATTAAAATGGTTAACTAGTCCTCTTTTGGGTATGTTGGTTTGCAAATATTTTCTCCCAGTCTGTAACTTGCATTTTCATCCTCATAACAGCATCTTAAGAGCAAAAGTTTTTACTTTTAGGACTGGCTCTTCTCACTCACCATGATTCTCTAGACAGTCCTTTTAGAACATGACATTTCACTGGAAAAGGTACACAGATGGCTAATAATGAAAAGATACTCAGCATTATTAGCCATGAGGGTAATGCAAATCAGAGCCACGATGAGAGGTCACTACACAACTGGCCAGGGTGACTGAAATCACACATATAGACAACACCAAATACTGGTGAGAGAGACTGGATCACTCATCTGTTGTTGGTAGTAAAGTAAAATGGCACAGCTGCTCTGCAAAATGTTCTTAAAAAGCTAAGTATGTAAAGACCATATCACCTAGAAATTGCACTCTTTGTCACTTGTCCCAGAGAAATGAAAATTTATATTCATACAAAAACCTATACAGAAATGTTTATAGGAACTTTATGTACAATGTAATAGCCCCCATCGAAAACAACCTAGATGATGTTCAACAGGTAAACAGATGACTGGTACATCCAGGCCACAGAGTGCTACTCAACAGTAAAACAATGAACTACTGACACTCACAAGGACCTGTGACACAATGGGGAATTATGCTGAGTGAGAAAAGCCAGTCCTAAAAGGTTACACATGGTATGATTCTATTTACATAACATTCTCGAAATGACAGAATTATAGAAATGGATACCACATTACTGGTTGGTAGGGATTAAAGAGGAGGATGGATGGAAGGGAAGTTGGAGACTGTGAAAGGGTAGCATGAAGGATCCCTGAAGCTTCCTGCTGCCTGTCCTGTCTCCTGCCAGCCAAATGCTACTACTGCTGGGATGGCCTGTGCTGCCCTTGGGGTGGTTGTCAGAGCTAACACCACAGTTGAGCATCAAGCAGAGAACATGTGACTGGGCTTGACTTAGTGTTAGGGCCATAAATACCTCCCAGATGATTCAGTGAAGGGTAATGACATTTTAAGCAAGCTGGTCTCATGTGGTATGAAAATAATGAAGTTCCCTTTTCCTGACTCACTCTCTGGTCCTCTTCCTCATAACTATGTATGTCCCCATTCTCTTATGTGACTTAACCCCATAGTGACAAGTCTGGAAGGGGGTTCCCCACATAATTTGGAGTTCACATCTGTCATTTTCTTGGCACTGTCATAGTTTTCATCCATGTCAGTGCAGTGTGACCTTGCAAATTTCTTTGAATAATGCCCACCTTGGGACAGGGCCTGAGAACCTGGCCTTGAGTCCTGCTGTCCCCTTGACCAGCATGCCCATCATTTCCCATTCCCTTCTTCACCAGCTGGTGGTATCAAAGGTTATACCTTTAGTACTCTGGGACTACTCCTTTAGACCACATGAGATCATTCTCTGCCTTGCTTTCTCTCCCAGTTCTGTGTAGAGAAGTGGCTCTGATATACTTATTTCGCCTCCAGCTAGGAGCACAGATGCAGCAGTCACCTCCTCTACCTGAGCAGCCATGTGCTGCTGCCCTTGGCCCATGCAATGGGGTAGGACACACACTGACTGGAGAAGGGGAGGGTTGCTCTGCCATATTCAGCCAAGCCCTCTTGATGTATGAAGTGGCATGTCACAGATCGGCCTGATACTCTGCAAGGGTCTGGGGCTTGTGCTACACAGGCATCGAAGAGCAAAAGCTTTGGAACCAAAATCTGGAGCATGTTCCTTCCTTGTCTGCATGTGACTTCAGCAAATTCATCTTTCACTCTCTGTACCTCCCTCTACAAGTCATGGGAAAAGCCATGTCATCTCCTACATCAGATGGGGGTGGTGTGCATATTACAGGGGGGGTCATCAAGGCTGAAATCACCCTCCTCTTTGTCAATTAGAAGTTGCTGGAATGTAGAGTCACTGGTTGAGATGGGGGTGGTGTCACCTACAGGTTTACTGGAGGTTATTGTATTAGTCAGGTTTCTCTAGAAAAACAACCAATAGGGGTGTGTGTGTGTGTGTGTGTGTGTGTGTGTGTGTGTGTGTGTGTGTAAAGATTTATTTTAAGGAACTGGCTCACACAATTATGGAAGCTGGGAAGTCCCAAGATCTGTAGGATGAGTCACCTAGCATGAGACCAAGGAGAGTCGATGATGCAGTTCTAGTCTGAAGTCTGCACTCTCAAGACCAAGGAAGATCCAGTGTTTTACTTTGAGTCCAAAGGCAGGAAAAAAGCCCATGTCCCAGTTTGAAGGCTTTCAGGAAGGAAGAATTCTCTCTTATTCAAGGGTCAGGGGGTCAATATTTTGTACTACTCAGGCCTTCAAGTGATTGGATGAGGCCCACCCACATTAGTCTACTGATTTAAATGTTAATCTCATCTAAAAACACCCTTATAGAAACAGGATAATGTTAGACCAAATATCTGGGCTACCTATGGCCCAGTCACACCTACAGTCCTTGGTTTGTAAAGGGAACGATGTGGAGAAATTATGTTGAATTGCTAACTAAGCCTTAGGTATTCAAGCAGCATTACACCTGATTCAAGGCTCAAGCCCTCTATTAGGATGTTGAAGTCACTAGGCATGAGAGAAGTTGAAACAGAATTTCTTTCTTTGGACACAAGACATTGAGCTGAGCTCTGAAAGTTGCTCAGTGGAGGAGGATGTCATTCATTGAGGAAACCCAAAAACTTCTAGGCAAAATCTTTTCTAGGTGTGACTGACCCATGAGCTCAGAAGTAGAACAAGTCTGGCATCCCTTGCAAAAGTTGGCAGTTTGCTTAAGTATCAACCATAGCTTTGTCTCAGGAGCTACTCCCAGATGACAGCTCTTTACAGATGTTGTCACTCTTAATTCTAATAGCAATCCTATTAAGTAGGTGGTGGTTTCATATGAAGAAACCAAACCTCACAGAGGTGGAGGATATTGCCAAAAGTCACACATGAATGTTGGATCTGGGGTTTTAGTTGAGATTCGTCTGACCTGGAAGTCTGGTCAGCTGCTGGCTAAGAAAAATTGGTATGCCCTAGCTAGCCTGGATGCTGGGGCCACCTAGCAACATAGGCCTCTGCAGAAGCTGTGACCCTAACCTCCAAAGGTTAAATATTATGGGCTGAAGTATGTCCCCC
>PVKM010047312.1:0-11482 GCA_004027735.1 Carollia perspicillata
AAGCCCACTATCTGGTGGTGAGAGGGGAGGCAAGTAAAACAACTTATCTGTGGTAAAAGTTTAAATGAATAACAAGAAAAGCAAGAGTGAAAGAACTTCTAAAATATTTTTATATATATTTCACAACTTTCCAAAAGCTTACACACCTTCATAGCTATATTTTGTGCAAGGAGACTGAGGTTCAGATGCATTGCCCTGGGTCTTTGGACCACTAGGTACAAACGAAATTTTGACTCTGTTGTATTTTCAGATAATAACAGCCAATTGGTTAATAATTATCAATGAAGCACAGGCTAGTCATTGTAAGACCACTTTACCCTGGAGGTTAGTGTTAATGAAACTTTTCCTTCTAACATTCCCATTTTTAGTAAACATAAAAACCTCACATGCAAAACCTCTAGACATTCAAAACCCTTCCTACTATATCCACCTCCCACAAAAGTACTTGAAAATGTCACTGGCCTGCAACTAGAGGCCAGAAATTATCTTGAAGCATTACTTTCTCCAGTTCATAGTATTGAACTTATCGATAATTAGAGTTTCCTTTTAAAATATAAAATTACATACAATATTAAGTATTTCCCATAATACAACCTTCTGTCCCCCACGAGATTCTAGTATCTCTTACAGGGGTGTCCAATCTTTTTGGTGTCTTTGCGTCATGCTGGAAGAAGAAGAGTTGTCTTGGGCCACACATTAAATACACTGTGATGAATCATAAATAAATTGATGATTTTGTGTTGGGCCACATTCATAGCCACCCTGGGCCACGTGTGGCCCGCGAGCTGTGGGTAGGACATCACTGTAGGGGATGTGCTTCACCCGTAGCCAGCGCCTTGGGGTGCGCTGCCTTAGCAATTTGACCAAGTCTACTGATAGATGAAGAGTGTTGCCACAGTAAAATATACTCTCAAAACTTTAAACACTGTTTACTCCATTTCAGTTGCTCAGACGTGAGATCATGGTCAAGGGAGTGTTGGTGTGAATTACTCTCTTACTGTGCACTGCTGTCTGAGTACGCATTGGGAATATTCATTTTTCAGGTGGCATGATTAAAACATTGAGTAAATATTCAGATATATGTGATGGATGCTACCCTTGGAGCATAAACTGAAGAATTTAAAGAAGTGTTTGATGTGTTATATTTCAAATTTCAGTGGTAATATTGTTGGCAGAAAATATACTCCTTACCTACAAGGAACACCGTGTGCCAGCTGCCCTAATCACTGTGACAATGGACTGTGCAGTAAGTTTGAAGTCACTAATTTACTAGTGTAATTAAATGACCTGATATTTCTTTCTAAAAGTTAGAAAATCTTTTGAATGGAGCCAACTTAAGCAATGCCTTTATGTACAAGACAACAATAACGTTACTCAACAGTGGGTGTTTAAGCAAAAATCTTAAATCATTCAGTTCATGTGTGCATTATTTGCAACGAAAGCCTATTGCCATAGGTAACCTAAAGGAGCATCTACCATCTAGGTGCATCTGTGACTATGTCAAACCCCTTTTATACTGGCATATATGAAAATGTTTCTGTGAACATAATTTATTGTAATTAAATATGAATTTTCTTTTTATCAAAGTTAATGTTATTATAGAACGGGTTGCATTTTAAAAAGACAATAGGTACGAATGTAAAGATGTGAGGCCACAGATACAGCTCAGTCTGGACAGGCACACCAAATGTAATCCCTTATATGCCAGTGAGTTCATCATAGTACATTCTTCATTTTTCTCATAGTATAGTTAGAATCATCAAGTTTAACTGAATAATCACTTGCACTCTTGTTTTTTATAACTTTTATGTACTTTTAAAATTTCTATCACATCTGCGTATGGTATTATTAGCTAACAGGAGCTTCAAAGCTATTTTAACAAAAAGGAGTAAAATTAATGTCAAATATCTGCTTTCCAGGGTTGTTATGAATTAATGTATGAAGAGTTGGTATTTTTGTTTAGTTGGGATGTATTATTAGAATTATTATGAACAATACAATTTACCCATTACCTAAAAGTTTTACTTCTCAAATGCATTCACCTGAGTCAACTGTAGCATTCTTTCTGAGTGAAATATATAGCCATAATTCAGAATATTGATGATATAAAAGATATAAATTAACTAAAGAAGAAAATACTTATGCCTCTGTGGAATACTGTTTGTTAATTTTAGAATTTTTTCCTATTAATAATAAGTAGCCAGTTGAAAGATTTTAGACAGAAGAGTGATATGATCAAAAACGTGTTTTATAAAGAGTTCCTGGAAGTATGAAGAAAAAACTGGATAGAAACCAGCTGAGATACTATTGAGACACATGGACTGAAAAACAAATGGATATTTTTACTGTTTTAAGGTGAAATGAATGAAGATAAGTGGACAGTTTATGAGAGACAGGGAGAAAGTAGAATAGCCAATGTTTATTACCTGTGCTTTTTAAGCTCAGATAAAAGTAGAGGAGGGTGAGTTCAGGTTGATTCCTAATTCCCAGTTTGAATTGTTTAGTCGTGGAGAATGCTATTCCTTTCAGACTGGGTGAAGTGAGCTGGGAGTTGGGGAGAGATACCAAAGAAATGCCAAGCTTGTAGGCAGGGCGATTAATCTAGTTTGAGATTTGTGGAGTTTTTGGCCATCGAGTGACATCCAGGTGGAAATGTCCAATAACAATACTAAAACTTCTTTCTGTTTTACATTTTACATTTACTTCTTCTTATAACAACTCCTTACTCCTGAAAGAAAGGCTGATGGCATTAGAGTCTGGTGGCAAGAGTGCCCAATGTAACTTTCTGCAATGATAGATACGTTCAGTTTCTGCACTGTCCTGTAAAGTGGCCCCTAGACACTTTGGCTATTGAACACTTGAAATGTAACTAGTACACATCACTGAGGACCTGAAATTTCAAAGCAATTGAATTAATTAAAGTTTAGATAAACAAAAAAACATGGCTAGTGGCTATACTTTTGGATGGTGCAGTTTTGGAGAGATTTATTTATGGTAAATTGATTTTACCCTTTTTTCTGAGGGAGGAAAGTTGGCCAATTTAGAAACATTTGGAAAAGCTCAAATTTAGAAAGAAATGATGCCTTAATGAGTGAATTTAACTAAGGGAACTTATGTGTCCCTCAAGATATGAAACAACCGTCAGAGAGAAATGAATGATGCCAATTTTTTTTGCTCTAGTCCCTCCTCCTCAGTCACATGGGATTTATTGTTTATGTTACTGCTGTGGAGGATAATGATAATGAAGTTACTAATTTACTGTTTTTGTTCCAGCCAATACTTGCGAGTATGAAGATGCTTTTAGTAACTGTAAAGACTTGAAGAACCAAGTGGGTTGTAGTAATACACTCACCAAGGGCAGTTGCAAGGCTTCGTGCAATTGTTCAGACAAAATTTATTAAAAATAAATCCTCAGTACATATGGAACATAAGTGGAGGAGAGCTATATCTACTTACACTTGACATTTATTAGCTAGGAAATCATAGACATGTTAGCTACAAATTTGGTTCCAAATAGTAATGTCTTCTTTTCCTTGGATCTGTTCTTAACTTTACAGAAATCTCTTTTATCCCCAAAAGTGTTCACCTACAGGGTCTTTAATTCCTCGTCTGCCATTCACCCTTCTTCTCACTCATCCAGCTTCCATCCTTTCAACTAAATTAATTTTTTTCTTCCTAAGGTAACCCCCACCTTCATTTTGCCAAAAATCAACCTTCATTTTGCCAAATTTCTTCATATGCATAAATAGAAGACCACACCTTCCTGTTTACACCTCTCCTCTGTTACACAAATCTTCCTTAAAGAAGAATTTAATGTAATACACATAAATACTCTTTCCTCCAGGAGATAGAACTTAATCCCCTCCTTTCTGATTCTGGGCTGAACTCAGTGACTCATTTTCAAAGAGTGAAGTATGGAAAGGGAACAACACAACTACACAGAGACATCTGGCAAATGCCATCTTAACCAAGTGATGGAAGTTAGCATCACCTGTAATAAGTCACGTGGACTCATGTACCCACTCACATGGTGCAATTAGAAAGGCATTTCACTGCTGAGGTAATCTTTCTAAAAACTTATAACCCAAGTCTTCTCATGACATAAAATATTAGGCAAACTTAAACTGAGGGACATTCTACAAAACACCTCTGACTCAGACTCCTCTAAACTATTGAAATCATGAGCGACAAAGAAATGTGGAGAAACCATCATAGACCAGAAGAGATGGAGCAAGCATGAGGACCAAATACAATGTGGTATTTCGGACTGGATTCTGGAGCAGAAAAACAGTCATGAATGGAAAAGCTGCTGAAATCTGAATAGACTCTGTAGTGTTTTTAATAGCAATATTGATTTCTTAGTCTTTACAACTGTACTAGGGTATGTAAGATGCTAACATTATGGGAAAATGAAGCTGGATGTGGATTATGTGGAAACCATCTCTACTATCTTAGCAACATTTCTGTGAGTCAGAAGGATTCCAAAATAAAACATGCATTAAAAACAGAAAGTTTATTTTTCTTGGCTCGATGACACTTCATACTTGTTCTCTAGATTTTCTGGTTATTCTTTTTCAGACTCCTCTGCCCGCCTAAGTTTGAATTCTGCTGCTTCACTGCTAAATGTTTGATTTTGTCTTTTGAAGAACCCTCAGATAGTACCAACGATTGAGACTGTCAAATCAAACTCACATACTTACCCAGTGTCCAGCGCGCTAACCATTTCAAGGGTATTAGTCAGGAAGTAAAGGCAAAACGAGGAGAGGCCCAAGGCTGCCAATGCAACCCCCAGATACTGTTTTTTCTTTTTTCCAACACATTTCTAAGCTCTAAAGGGATAGACTTCCTAATTAGTCTAATTTCAAAACCTTCCCATAGATCTCTTAAGTACCAAGGATAATATTTGTACTCAAACTGATAGGCAAGAAGCTAAATCATCTTTTCTATACTTTCCTATCCAATCTCACTTCAATCCCCCCTACCCTCCCTTAAATCTCACACTCCAAATTCAATGGTCTTATTATATTCTCTCAAGGACCCCACAATGATTCTCAGCTGAGGGCTTCTGTGTTTGCTATTGGCTCTGTGTGGAAGAGTCGTCCCTCTATTATTTGCTAGCCTGACTCCTTCACATTAGATGTCATTTCATCCAATGTCCCCCTGCTCCCTCTTACAGCTTCCTATACCTCCTTTCACAACAATCATCACAATGTGTAATAATTTGTTACTGGACTCAACAAATATTTATCTGAAACAATGACGGCTCAGGTATTTAATTAGGTCCTTTGAAAATAGTGATTAACAAGACAAAGCTCCAAACCTCATGGAATTCAGACTCTAACAGGGCAGAGGGAAAGAAAACTAAGTATTTGCAAATATATCCTAGTAAAATGTAGAAATCAATAAGTTTCATAAACTAAAATGGGCAAGAGAATAAAGAATGACGGGGATAGACTGAGAGGAAGAAGGGTTAATTTAAATGAGGTAGGTACTAAATGCTCTCTGAGGTGATGACATTGGATTATAGACACAATGGAAGTAAGAAAACAGTAACAACAAAAAGTCAGTATACTTTTATGCAAAGAGAACAGTGAGTGCAAAGTTGCTGAGGTAAGAATAAATCTGGTATATTTAAGGGAAGTCAAGAAGCCTAGAATGACTGAGCGCAGTGAGCAAGGTAAAGGTCACGTTAAAAAGGGGTCAGAGCATAAATTTAGCCACATGGTACCCTCCAGGGCAGGTACAGAATTGTGATATTACCATAAGTAAGCAGTGAGATATTAATTACAAGGGGACAAAATAAAGCAAAAAAGTAGTTAAGACACCGTTGACTAAGAGAGAGATAAACCTAAATTTGAGTAGATTATAAATGTGTTTTTATGTATATGTACATATACTCATATGTCTATCATATATATTCCACAATTAATTCAGGTTATTTTTGTTTATATCATGACAGGAAATGAGACAACTATTTCCAGCTCAGGCTAGTATTACCTTATACCATAGCCAAAGGCATCATAAGGAAAGGAAACTATAGACTCTTATTTCTCATGAACATAGATGAAACATATAAAAAGAATTACATACCATGACAAAGTAAGGTTATCCCAGTATAAAAAGTTGTTTCAACATTCACAATCAATTAATGTGATATACAATATTAATAAAATAAAGACACAATCATCGCAAAAGATGCAAAAGTGCACTCAACAAAATTCAGCGCCTTTCATTAAAACAATTTTCAGAAAACTAGAAATGGAAGGTAACTTCCTCATCTTAATAAGGAACATCTAAAAAAATCTTCTAGCTAACATTATACTTAGTGATTGACTGGATGCTTTCTCTTTATATCATTTTATAGGTTAAGTACACGATTGTAGTATTTTTCAATCTGGAATTCACTATAAGAAATAAAGCAAGGATGCCAATTTGTACCACACAGTTCACATTCTAAGTTTACAGCTAATGCAATAAAATAAAGGAAAAGATTAAAATGACTTTCCTTGTAGAAAATCCAAATGAATCCATAAAAAAACTACTGCTAGAACTAATAAGCAAGTTTAGCATGGTCACCAGATTATAAGGCAGAATGTGGAGCATCTTACAAACGAAGGAACAGGACCAGAATTATAGTGGGCTTCTCATCGGAATCCATGCAGGAATGCAGTTCTTCCAACTCTCAGGCATTAGACCACTGCTCCTTTGGGCTCAGCACTCAGCCAGCTTTGGATTTTGCATGAGTGTGTAGACATACCTGCACTGTTCCTGTCAATAATGGAGAGGAAATTTCCATCCTTTCACTATTGACAGGTGCTTTTCAATATGTGCTTTCCAACATGTATAGGATCTAAACCTGTAAGCTTTTTTAAATCTAGATTTGCCCTCTATACCAAATTTATCAATGCTGCTTTTTTTGTTGTTTCTTTACATGCCACCCTTTTGTCCTATTTCTACTACTCTAAAATTAATATGGGAAATTGTCAGCAATGCCAATGTCTTAGCTCCACAAATCACCCTGCACAGTGTTATCGGGTAGCTTTCTCGAAATAATACTTGGTCATGTAATTTCCCAACTCTCTACACATCAGTGAAATTACTACTTTCCCATGTTATACAAAGAAGCAAGTCCCCCTAGACTTCTATACAGAGTTTCTCCAGCATTTTCTAGAGTCTATCATTCTGGTAATATCAACTCACAAAATTCTCAATTGCTGTATGTATTTCCTGTTTCAACTACTTAGCACTAAACTGCACTACCCAGGAATGTTCATATATATTTACCATTATCTTTCCCATAGGACTACACATCTTAGAAAAGAGAAAGGACATGTCCTTTTCTCTGCATTCCCTAAAAAGCTAAGTCAGGCCAATATATATTCACGGCACTAATCTTTACAAACTGCCATCACATTGTGTTAAGCTTTGGAAATACAGCAATAATCAGGAGAAATATAGTCAATTTCTCAAATACAGGGGTGGGCAAAAATAGGTTTACAGTTGTGAGGAAATGAAACATAGTTCATTCTTATATTATTATTTATGAATTATCATAGTAGTTTCCACACTAACAACTTCAAACCTACTTTGGCCCACCACATACTTGAGCACTGACATTACCTGTCACTACGACACCCAAGTTGCTCTCATTCTGGCATTATCCATTGGAACAAGTAACAATCCTGGAGGTATCATGCCTCTGAGAATGAAAAGTAGGATATTCACAGTAAATTATAGAGTACTATAGGATAACAATAGTTTGTTTTGCCCTAGAAAAAGAACAATGCACAAAACAATTTTTTTTCTCTAAAAGATGAGCAGCAACTTCATGGCTATAAGTACTTGAAATGTTAAATTAATAATCTAAACAAAATATGGTGAAAACATAAATATAGCAGCAAGAGAGATCTGGAGATGGATTTTATAAGCGTTTAGAAATGACAACTCAGAAGTTATCTTCAATTTAATGTAACTATGATAATAAAGCAATATAGGATGACTTCTGAATTCCAAGATTTTTGTCAGTTGTAATTGAACTGAAATGGGAGAGAAGAACTAAAATAATGTCTGTGCCTTTGTCACTTGGAATGTTAACGTTGCAAAGGGAAAATGGCACTCAGCACCATGAAACTAGGCAATGATAGAATTGTGCCTCCATGAGTCTCCAAGGGCTGAGAGGAATTTCAAGCCTCTTGGCATGGGGTACACAGATAATCCTTGGTTTGACATCTTTTGACCCAACCCATCTTCCAAGTAATAAATTAACTCATTTCTTTAAATCTTGAAAACAGCTAAACACAGAAGAAAATGCGTCTAATTCATCCGCCCTCTGCGAAGAGAAGCAACACGTCTAAGCAACCAATGCCCTATATAAACCTGCTTAGCTTCAAGCCAGCAGCCATGGATTGATTAGGAATTCTGGACATTGTCTTAAAATTTGTTCCTTTTAGGCTCCCTGAATTTCCTGACCACAAAACACTTATGGAAATGAAAAAGCAGGACCAAGACAGGAGGTGTTTATGAGCAAACCTTCAAACGCCCATTCTATCTACGTAACCTCGAGTGCACTACTCACACTCCCCTAGCATTGCACTGAAAACTTAAGTATCTATAGAATTTTCCAATCTGCTCCTTAAATTCTGCCCCATGTTAACTCAGGAGGTCTTGTCCGTCAAGGGACACGTCCCTTTCAGCTACGCCCCAGGCATTTCACATCCTGATAAATCTCCATCCTCGTATAGTTCAGGCATGTGAACAGAGACTTATCTTTCTCATTAAGTAATGGTAATGAGAGAAAAAGCAGAACTCTGCTTTTTACAATGGAGAGTGAATAAGATGTTCTCCGGCGCAGCCCCAGAGGGAGCTGGGTAAGCTGCGGGAAGAACTCGGTGAGCGGCTGACGTCACGCTGAAGGCACAAAGCCCCGTGACGTCGTGCGCACACGTGGCCAGCTGGGTATTTTACACGTGCTGCAGGAGGGGCCTGCTGCAGCTGCTCTGTGGCTCCGCCTGAGGCAGGAAGATCTGGGCGCGGGAGCCTGGGTAAGAAGTACAGCAGACTGGGAAACTGGAAATGACCAGGGCTGCGGAGGTTGGGTAAAGTCCGAGGAGGGAAAGGTCTGTGAGGTTGGTGAGGGGTCTTTTGATCCTTTGTGCTTCTTCTGGCGCTCTGGGGCACACCGTGGTCTGAATTGGTGCACAGGGTACAGTGTTTCCTTCTGTGGATTAGTGCCCATCCAGCAAAGGCTTTCGGCATTCCTCTTTACGTTTATGCTATAGAAACCCTTTACCTATCTTAACCGATAAATCATTCTCTTCTCGTGAAAAGCTCTGAGTCCTAGCAGAAGCCTGGAGTCTTTTCTAAATCTGGCCTCTCATAGTGTCAAATTGAGAACTTTAGCTCCTTATGCTTTGAATGCTTTAAATTGTGACTGTTGAATCTTCCGGACTTTATGTCATGTACTCTCTTCCAGGAAAAGACATGAAGAGAAATAAAGGCATGGCCTCAAATCTGCGTTTTAAAAGCTCACTATGTGAGTGACTACTTACAGAATTTATCTTCTAAAGAGAGTGTGTGTTAGAGGCCTAGATAAGGAGTTGGGAATCTTGAAAATATGCTGTGATATTCCAAGGATTACATTGGAATGTAAATGTAATCCTTTTTTTGTTAGTATTCAAATGAAATACCAGGACATCAAAACAATCTGATCTCAGAAGGCAATTAGGGTCTTAATGGTAAGATCAAATTAATACACTAAAGTATTAGAGAACAAACAGCTGTGTCAAGTTCTAAGTTTGCAGCAGACACTATACCTATGCTTCACATCTTTATTTTAAACATCCTCTTCTTGCCTGTTCCAGGGTTGTGAAACTATACACCATGCTTCACCTGTAGAGCCCCCAGCAGAACCATCAGATCCTGTTTTTAAAACACCTGCAACAAAGGGAACAGTACTTTTCTATTAGTAAGTAATGGGGGGGGGGGGAATGTCAGCCAGCCTTTTCAATTCTCTATGACTATGGGTTTAAAGGAATAAAGTATGATCTTTTTTTTCTGTAAGTATACTCTCATTGAAAATGTTATTGCTCTCACTGATGCCACAAAGATGATTATAGGTTGCGTGAGTTAGGTGGCATTACAATCTGTTGAATGATGGGAATCATGAGTCATCTGATGCAAACCTATTGAATGATTGAGCTTTATAAACTCTTCAGGCTCGTGTATGTCTTTCAAGGAGCTGACGAGGGTACATCAGCCAAGTGTTAGATCATTTTCCTAAAGTTAACAAGGAGATCTCTGCTAGAACTGGGCCTTACATATTAGAATCTTTGATGAGAATATACTGATTTTTTTCTATGACACTTGGAATTATAAACACTTAAAAACACAAGTCTTGGTTATGGGTGAGTCCCACTTCCAAACTGCAGGCTCTGTCCACGGCTGGGTGGGGAGGTGGGGGATGGAAGTGGGCTTATCAGCCATTACGTTCTATCTAGCCAGCTCCAGCAGCCCTGTGGTGGTGACAACGATGGACCTGGAGCCAACGAGCTCTTCGGAAGGAGGAGAAGGGGTCACAGTCTGGGGAGCTGCTGCCATGCAGGCATCCAGGGATGTGGCTTGGCAAAAAAGTACAGAAAGAGACTTTGAAAATGTAGAGCTGGGAGTCACCAGGACAGAGAAGAAAGTTCCAAGGAGAATCATCCACTTTGTTAGTGGTGAAACAATGGAAGAATACAGCACAGATGAAGATGACGTTGATGGGCTGGAAAAGAAAAACGGTTTGCCTAATGTTGATCCAAAAACGTTTACCTGGGGTCAGTATTTATGCTTTCACATGCACCATGCTGCTACATCGACCCTCTCAGTGTGTGACTTTCTTGGAAAGAAGATTGTATCTGTTTTTGGCATGAGCAGCCCAAGACACCAATATGCCATTGATGAGTGTTACCAGACGAAGAAAGAGGAGGAAAAGGAAGAAGACAGGATGTCTGAAGAAGTAGCAAAACAATACCGACAGAATAAACCCCAGGCTGGTTCCACTGTTCAGACAGATGAACCAGAAACAGTGATATCCAGTTCATTTGTGAATCTCAATCTTGAAATGGGGGAAGATTGTGCAGTAATTACAGAAGGCAAACAAAATTCAGTCTCTGTTGCACCATAAAGTGAAATGACTCTCAAACTTCAAACCCTAAGGGAGTTTTTATACCCCCCTTATAACATTCACATTCACATTCTCTAGTCAATGGGACTTAATATGTTAGTTCTTGTCTGGAAAGGGGGAAATGTTTCTTTATTCTTAGGCTCTGTCCAGCAAAAGTCAGATCTGAAATTTGGATATTTGTGTTATGCTTTTACTGTGTGTAAAATTAGTTCTTTGGTTTAAAAATGATCTTTATAAAAAAGTTAAGGACATTTTACAGCCCTAACTTTCAATTAAAAAGTGTTACATTATCAAGCTTGTCTGTTATTTGTGTTTGTA
>PVKM010047313.1:0-11486 GCA_004027735.1 Carollia perspicillata
GACCCTAATTCACTGTTGGTGGGATTGCAGACTGGTACAACCACTATGGAAAACAGTATGGAATTTTCTCAGAAAACTAAAAATGGAACTGCCTTTTGACCCAGCAATTGCACTGCTAGGATTATATCCCAAGAACCCTGAAACACCATTCCAAAAGAACCTATGCACCCTGATGTTCACAGCAGCACAATTTACAATAGCCAAGTGTTGGAAGCAATCTAGGTGCCCATCAGTAAATGAATAGATCAAAAAACTATGGTACATATACACAATGGAATTCTATGTGGCAGAAAGAAAGAAGGAGCTCCTACCCTATGTAACAGCATGGATGGAACTGGAAAGCATTATGCTAAGTGAAATAAGCCAGGCGGTAAAAGACAAATACCATATGATCTCACCTTTAACAGGAACCTAAACAACAAAACAAACAAGCAAGCAAAATATAACCAAAGACATTGAAATAGAAAATGGGATGACAGTAACCAGAAGGGAGAGGGGAGGGAATTTCAGGGGAAAAATGGAAGGGATTATAGGAATAAGTATAAAGGACACATGGACAAAAACTAAGGGGGGTGGAAATGGGAGGGAAGTGGGGAGCACTAGTGGGGGTGGACTGGGACTGGAGTAAAAGACAGAAAACTGTACTTGAATAACAATTAAAATTTAAAAAATGGAAATTTTTTTCTTTTTTATGGTTGAGTAGTATTCCATTATGTAAATGTCCCATAGTTGTTTTATCCATCTACTAATGGACACTTGGGCTGCTTCTATATCTTGGTGAGTGTAAATAATGCTGCAATGAACATGTTGCTTATGTTCTTTTGAATTAGTGTTTTGAGTTCCTTTGGATATATTCTCAGAAGCGGGATTGCTGAGTCAAAAGGCAGATCCATTTTTAATTTTTTGAGTATCTCCATTCTGCTTTCCACAGTGGCTGCACCAATCTGCATTCCCACCAACAGTGCAAAAGGGTTCCACTTTCTCCACACCCTTGCCAGTACTTGTTTGTTGATTAATTGATGATAGCCATTCTGACAGGTGTGAAATGGCATCTCATTGTGTTTTTAATTTGCATTTCTCTGATGATTAGTGATGCTGAACATCTTTTCATATGTCTATTGGCCATCTGTATGTCCTTTTTGGTGCAGAGTCTATTCAGGTCCTTTGCCCATTTTTAAATTGGGTTGTTTGTATTTTTGTTGTATTTTGTAAGTTTTTTATAAATTTTGAATATTAAACCCTTATCAGATGAATCAGTGAATACATTCTCCCATTCTGTGGGTTTTACTTTTATTTTGTTGATGATTTCCTTTGCTGTGCAAAAACTTTTTAGTTTGATGTAGTCCCACTTTTTTTTCTTTTGTTCCCCTTGCTTGGGGAAATATCCAATAAAAAATTGCTACAAGCAATGTCCAAGATTTTGCTGCCTCTGTTTTATTCTAGGATTTTTATGGTTTTGGGTCTAACATTTAAGTCTTTGATCCGTTTTTAATTTATTCTAGTATGTGGTGTAAGAAGATGGTTTCATTTGTCTGCATGTATCTGTCCAGTTTTCCCAACACTATTTATTGAATAAACTATCTTTAGCCCATTGTATGTGCTTGCTTCCTCTGTTGAATATTAATTGACTATAAAAGTTTTGGGTTTATTTCTGGGCTCTCTATTCTGTTCCACTGATCTGTGTGTCTGTTTTTATGTGAGTACCAGGCTGTTTTGGTTACTATCACCTTATAGCACAGTTTGACATTAGGTAGCGTGATTCTTCCGACTTTGATCTTTCTCAGGATCACTGTTGGTATGCGAATCCTTTTGTGGTTCCATTTAAATTTTTGAAATATTTGTTCTAGTTCTGTGAAACATGTCTTTGAAATCTTGATAGGAATTGCATTGAATCTATAGATTGCCTTGGGTAGTATGGACATTTTAATGACAGCAATTCTTCCTATCCATGAACCTGGTATGTGTATCCACTTATATGTATCTTCTTCAATTTCTTTCTTCAGTGTCTTATAGTTTTCTGAGTGCAGGTATTTTACAGCCTTAGTTAGATTTATTCCTAGGTATTTTATTCTTTTTGAAACAATTGTGAATGGGATTGTTTTCTTAATTTCCCTTTCTGTTAGCTCATTATTGGCACATAAAAATACAACTGATGTCTGGATATTAATTTTGTATCCTCCTCCTTTGCTAGTAGTTTCTTAGTGGAATCTTTGGGGTTCTTTAAGATTTTTAGGACTTCTGACCAAGGTGGAGATCTAGGTAGACACACTGTGCCTCCTCTCACAACCAAAAGGAGGACAACAACAATTTAAAAACAAAAAACAACCATAACTGACAGAAAGTCAAACTGTATGGAAGCCTCACAACCAAGGAATTAAAGAAGAAATACTCATCCAGAGTGGTAGGAAGGGCAGAGTTGGGCTGCAGGGCAGAGAGGACTCTTGGCAAAGCTGCAGTTGGCAGACCCAGCAAGGCAGTGGCTGGTGGAGTGGGCGGTCCCACATTTGTGTGCAGATAAACCAGGAGGAGCAGCTGGGGATTGAGCTAGACTGTGCAACCCAGGGCCCCAGTGAGGGGAAATAAAGCCTCAAAACACCAATTGAAAACACCAGCAGGAGCTGAGGCAGCAGTGGGAGGAACTCCCAGCCTCACAGAAGAGTTCGTTGGAGAGACACACAGGGTCCTAGAATGTACACAAGCCCACCCAATGGGAAATCTGCACCAGAAGGACCCAGTTTGATTGTGGGTAGCGGGGGAAGTGACTAAAATCTGGCAGAGAGCAGAGCAAGGGCCATTGTTCCCTCTCGGACCCCTCCCCCACATACAGTGTCACAATGCAGTGACATGAGTTTCCTCACTCTGGTGAACACCTAAGGCTCCACCCCTCACTATGTAACAGGCGCACTGAGAAAAAAAAAAATGGCCCAAATGAAAGAATAGTTCAGAGCTCCAGAAAAAATACAACTAAGCCATGAAGAAATAGCCAACCTATCAGATGCATGGTTCAAAACATTGGTGGTCAGGATGCTCACAGAATTGGTTGAATTTGGTTGCAAATTAGATGAAAAAATGAAGGCAATGCTAAGAGAAATAAAGGAAAATGTACAGGGAACCAAGAGTAATGGGAGGGAAACTGGGACTCAAATCAATGGTGTGGACCAGAAGGAAGAAAGAAACATTCGACCAGAAAAGAATGAAGAAACAAGAATTCAAAGAAATGAGGAGAGGCTTAGGAACCTCCAGGACATCTTTAAACGTTCCAACATCCGAATTATAGGGGTACCAGAAAGGGAAGAGGATGAGCAACAAGTGGAAAACTTATTTGAACAAACAATAAAGGAGAGCTTCCCCAATATGGCAAAGGAAATAGACTTCCAGGAAGTCCAGGAACCTCAGAGAGTCCCAAAGAAGGTGGACCCAAAGAGGAACACACCAAGGCACATCATAATTACATTAGCCAAGATTAAAGGAGAGAATCTTAGAAGCAGCAAGAGAAAAGGAGATAATTACCTAGAAAGGAGTTCCCATCAGACTGTCAGCTGATTTCTCAAAAGAGACCTTACAGGCAAGAAGGGGCTGGAAAGAAGTACAGTGATCCCTCACCTATCATGGGAGTTACATTCCAGAGACCCCCGCGATAGGTGAAAATCTGTGAAGTAGCGGTGTTATATTTATTTTATTATTTATATATTTTTAAAGCTCTTATAAACACTTCATATGCTTTTAAACACCTTCTACACTATTAAACCTATGTAATTTTAACAACATATAAAATTCTATACGGGTACTCACCAGTGAAGTATACAGTTGTCCCTCGCTATATTGAGGTTCACTTATTGCAGCTTCACAACCCACAATATAGTGAAGCCGCAATAAGTGAACTGTGATATAGCGAGGGATGACTGTATTCCAAGACATGAAAGGCAAGGACCTGCATCCAAGATTGCTCTATCCAGCAAAGCTTTTATTTAGAATGGAAGGGCAGATAAAGTGCTTTTCAGATAAGGTCAAGTTAAAGGAGTTCGTCATTATCCAGCCCTTATTATATGAAATGCTAAAGGGATTTATCTAAGAAAAAGAAGATAAAAAATATGAACAGTAAAATGACAGCAAACTCACAGTTAATAACAACCACACCTAAAACAAAAACAAAAGCAAACTAAGCAAACAACTAGAACAGGAACAGAACCATAGAAATAGAGATCACATGGAGGGTTATCAACAGGGGAGTGGGAAGGGGGAGAGGGGGAATAAGTAGCGTAAATGGTGGGTAGAAAGTAGACAGGGGGAGGTTAAGAATAGTATAGGAAATGTAGAAGTCGAAAAACTTATATGTATGACCCATGGACATGAACTAAAGAGGGGGAATGTGGGTGGGCGGGGGTGTGCAGGGCAGAGGGGAATAAAGGGGGAACAATGGGACAACTGTAATAGCATAATCAATAAAATATATTTAAAAAAGGAAAAAAGATTTTTAGCATAAAAAAATACATGTTTTCAATCACTACAGAAGTTTTTAAGTTAAAAAAATAAGTGCCTTAATTTATTTAACCCTCCTTCTCTAAATGGACATTTAGGTTATTTTTAGTTTCTCTCAATTACAAACAGCATTGCTTTGAACATCTTCGTCCTCACAGTTTTGTCCATCTACGTAAGCAGGCCACAGGTCCCTGGTCCACTGCTTTCTGCCCCGGGTCCAAGCCATCATCCGTCTTTTGCCTGGGTTATTGGAATGGACTTCTAATTGCTCCCTGTATTGCCCTTGCTCTCCTTCAACCCATGTACAACACAGCCGCTGGGAAAGTCATGTTAAAATGTCAGACAAATCTCTCTTTCTGCTCAAAACTTTCTGACTTCCCTCTTGTTCAGAGTAAAAACCTGGCTTAGAAAGCTACAATGACTGCCCCCATCCCCATTGCCTCTCAGAACCATTTCTTTCCACACTCCATCTGCTCTCTGCTCCAGCCACACTAGCTTCCTTGCTGTTATAATATGCCTGTTGGTGTTTGCCTCAGGACCTTTGCACTTGTGTCCCTGTTTTTGAACTCTCTTATTCCCAAGATCACATGACTTGGTCCTTCACTTCCTTCTGGTCTTTACTCACAGAAGAGTTTTCCCTGACCACTGATCTCAAATTACAGAGTGCCTGATACCTCCTGGTCCCCTTCTATGGTTTATCCTTTCCTCTTAGCACGTTTTATCCCCAACATATTGTCTTTTAAGTGTTTACCTTTGTTACTGTATGTTTTCCCTCTACCTTTTCACCCCAGAATGTGAACTTCGAGAGGATAAAGATTTATTTATTGATTATTATTGATTTTTAGAGAGAGAAGAAGAGAGAGAGTGAGGAAAGGAGGGAAGGAGGGAGAGAGCGAGAGGGAGACAGGTGTTGATTTATTGTTCCACTTACTTATGCATTCACTGGTTGCTTATTGTCTATGCCCTGACCAGAGATCAAACCCACCACCTTAGCGTATCCAGATGATGCTCTAAGCAACTGAGCTGCCTGGCCAGGGCTCACATTATATTTTGATTGCAGAGTGCTCCTCTAGGGTTTTTTTCATGCAGCAATGGCTTAGGCAAGACAGGGGTGGGGGCGGGGGCTGTTGGTGGGGACAGCAAGGATCCTCAAAAAAGCGATTTAAATATGTCGGTCGTGACAGGAGGGTTGGGGAACAGAAAGCGGAGACTGTATGCTCAGGACACTTGACAGGTAGACCCACCACACACCCTTGTCTGCAGCCAAAACTTTCCACTCCCGGTGTGTTATTATCTGCCTGTGCAAATGTGGCCAATAAGCCATCCAGGCCACTGCCTTTTCTGAGGTCAACACTGCACAGCCTCTTCCTTTCTCTCGTTTCTATTTTCCCAAGTATCTTGCTGACCAAGTCATGTTTATTTATTCTGTTGATTCCATACAGAACATAGCATTCAAAATATCCCAATTACATGTGCTTCAAAACAAAGCACAAGGGGGAAAATTTGAAGGCAGTATCAATGAAATAGCTTGGCCGTGAGCTGATCACTGCTGAAGCAGGGTGATGGGTATTTGGGGTGTTACTGTACTACTCAGTCTACTTTTGTGTGATTGAAATTTTCCTTACTAAAAATTTAAAACAAATCCCCAGGTATGTATAATTAATACAAAATCTGTTTTTGTGGTTCAAGGTCCATCCATATCATTTACCGTAACAATTTCTCCCTTTTAAAATAGAATAAATTTCCTCTTCGTCAGTACCCATCTGTAGAAGGTGAGCAGGCAAGACACACTGTTCAGTGAAGAAAACAATGCAGAGTTTTCAGTTTGGCTGAAGATGGGCTAAATTCATGGCAGGCAGTAGCTTCACAATTTGAGAGTTTCTAGCTTATTTCTCTCTATAGGAAAAATTTGGTCCAAAGTCCAAATTAATGCTTTGTGCCTTGGGCCCACAGTAGCCTGGCCTCGTCAGTAACAGGGGTTCGACGGCTGCCGTGTTCCTTTGAAAGCATGCGTGTGCTGCTCCGGAGCCGGAGCGCCAAGTGGAAAGCGCTGGTGAGCGGGAACGGGCCCTCCTTTGCTTCGTCTTGCAGCGGTGCTTACTCAAAGGTTACTGGGCAGCTCCAGCGTAAAGGTTAGGGCCGCGCCCTCTGGAGTCAGACTCCCGATTTCAAGTCCAGGGTGACTTAGGGTTATCTGGGTTTTTAATGCCTTTTTCAAAAAATCTGCAAAATTGGAATGATAAGGCATATCTGAAAAGACATTGTGAGAATTAAATGAAATCATATGTGAAATATGCCTTGTACGATTCCTGGCCCAAAGGAAGGACCCAGTAAACGTGAACTGTTGTTTTTACAGCAAACTCCTGTTCCTTAGTTATCTGACACTTTACAGATTCTCTGGCTAACTAACTATTCTGGGTTCCCCTCTATATAAAACGTGAGGATGACCAACTTTCAAATAATTAAGTGTGTTTTCCATTAGACTCCGCTCTGTGAGGAAGGACCTACGTGTAATTATTTATCTGAATCCTCAGCGGCTGGCATAACACATCTCATACCCTTTTTTAAAAGTCATATTGAATGTAACAAAATGCACTTAATTTAAAGGTCTGAGCACTGTTCTGGTGGTTATAATACATTTAGGACACTGGTCTATCAGCAGTTTATAGCATGAGATGGATGTGGCTTTTGTGTTCACCTTTCTTGGGGCCCTCACTCAACAGATATTTACTAAGTGCCTCCTCCAAGGAAGGTATGGAACCGTGTGCTGGGTGTCTCATCAGGGAATAAGACAGACACGGTTCTTATGCCCACAGTTTATTTTAACAGGGGAGACTGCCGTGCACGACTTCTGACAAAATCGCGCACGTACAGTTGGAGGAGAAACACTGCGTGCTGAGAGGCCGGTCTGCACCCAGTGTTTAGGGGGCTCTTCGGCAGTGATGTGCAGGGTGGTAGCAGAAGCAGGAGTAGCTGAAGCTGAGCAAAGAGGGTGAAAGAGGATAAAGGTCAGCCTCCTGGCACTGGAAGACAGCCCAGCCTGATGCCCTGAGGACCAGGAGATGCCATAAAATGCTGGAGGAACTGAGAGATGGCTGGTTTGACTGGGTTTGCAGTGGGAGAATAGCCAGTTGTGATCTGTAGTTGGAGAAGTCACCAGGGATTAGATCATGGCAAGCCATGTGAAGGATTAGAATGTTATTCTGGTCCCAAGTGGTGTGGCTCAGTGGGTTGGGCACTGTCCCACTTATCCAAGAATCACTGGTCCGAGTCCATGCCTGAGTTGCGGGTTCGGTCCCCAGGTTAGGCGTGCATAGGAGAGGCAACTGATTGATGTTTCTCTCCCTCTCTTTCTTCCTTCCCCTCTCTCTAAAAAAAAAATAAAAAATCTTAGAATTTTATTTTGAATTCATTAAACTAGCTCCCAAAAATATGTGACTTCTGGAATTTGCTTCAAATAATCTGAGAATACAGGAAAAAGTGGGTGGGGTATATATGAAACAAAACTGGCCAATCACTGATCATTGTTGAAGCTGCATGATGGTACACAGAGCTTATTATACTCTTTATTTTTGTGACTATTTAAATTTTTCCATAAATAAAAAAAAGGAAAAAAATCCCTCTGGCTACAACGAAGAGAAAGGATTGTAGAGGAGTAAGAACAGATGTGAGGAGACCTAACTTTGCTGTAGACCAAATGAAACAGTGGCCAGTCTTGAATAAAGGGGTAGCAGTAGGATTTGAGTGAAGTGAATAGATTCTAGTGAAAATTGAGAACTCAGAATATGGTGATTGATTAGATGTGAGGAGGAAGAGGAAGGTGATGTCGCAAATGGGTCTTTTTTTTTTGGCTTGAGTAATTAACTAGAGAAGCTCTCATGAGAATGAGTGACCCACAAAGTGGAGGATTTTGGTATAATCTTAATACTTCTTCCCACTAACTCTACCATCTCAAGGTTCAATGTCAGTCAACAAACACTTATTGCATTCTTACTATGTGCTAGGTTGTATATTGGGAGATATGGAGTGGAGTAAAGAGGAATATGCAATTACAAATACAATAAGCTACCATTAATTGAGTGTCTGTAATGAAAGACATTTTACCTACCTTACCCATAATCCTCACCACATCCCTGCAAAGTACATATTCGTAGGCCCATTTCATAGATGAGGAAACTGAGTTTGAGAGAGTTTATATGACTTGCCCAAAGTCACACAGCAGGTGTCTGAGATGGAAGGCAAGTCATTTTTTTGGTTCCCAAGTCTGTAGTCTTTCCATTGCATAATACTGCCTCACAGGAGTGCTGGAAAGCAGATGAAGATGATCTAAAAAAATATTCTTTCCATTTCACAATTGTTTTTCTCAGGTTTTTATTTGTTGGGAACCGCTCTGTCTGGTTTCAAGAGTTGTAACTGCCCCCCCACCACCACGTGGCTAAGGCTGAGTGAGCGACCTCCGAACTGTGAACCACTGAGGAAACAAAGCTTATCTCCCTGGCAAGAGCACTGTTTCTGCCATCTCTAGCCCCCAACGCTTGGTCGGTTAGAGTCTATAGGTATGACCCCTCAGAGGAGAGGCAACCCAAGCAGACACAATCATGTGGGAGGCCATCAAGAAAGGGCTCATGGGCTGCAGCAAAGTGAGAGCAAAGGACCCTCCCCCTCCCCACCCAGCTATTTTGACATAGCCCGAGTCCCTTTCCATCTGGGAGAAGCACTTCCTGGCTGTAATCCACTTAAGCCTGAATCTATGACGGGGAGGGGGTGCAGCCCTCTGCCGGATAGAGCAGGTTCCGGGGTGATCGGGCATGAGAAAGAATTCATAAAGTCCTATGAAGCCTGCTTTGCTAAGAGTGCTTTCATTCATGTGATAGGAGTCTGGGCAGGAAATGAGTATGTCTCCTAAAGTTCTTTGCAACCCCCTTACCTGACAGGCACTGACTCAGATTAAGCCCTCCGATTTCTTTGATATGTTATCTGTTGTTTGATCCTTGCTGCCTGACATAGATTGATGAGCTTTACCTGTGTTCCTGTGTGTTACGAACCTAATTAACATCATTTGAGATAAGGACTCGGGGCCCTTCTTCTTTGAGAGGCTAGCTACCTTTCCTCCCCAAGCAGATCATGTCTTAGTAGCATTATTTTCATCCATAGCGGATGCAGGGGCTCTGCGGGCAGAGCCTCCCCCCACATTTACTGAGGTTGAAAAACCACAGTTTCGTGACCAGAGGGATCCCAATGCTAATACACTGCCTGGAAACTAATGGATGAAACTTCTGAGACCGGTCAAGCCAGTTCATCACCTCCATTATAAAGAACCACGATTATCTCTTAATCGAGTTAAACTACCTTTTTCCAGATGAAATCCTGAGCACTTTGAATCCAATTACTAGAATAATGTTCCAGAGTTTTGTGTGTTTCTTCCCCGAGGACAGTACCATTATTGTTTCAACATGAGCGGTAGGCAAGACATCTAGCACTGTCTCTCCCCCTCGGTGACTCCAGTGGCTGAGAAAATGGCTGTTTCGTCAAGTATTTGTATCCCTGCATTTATTTATTTGTAAAACCTAATCAATTATTAAACAGTAAAATATATCCAAATGTTAAGTTTTTTCAATGACATAAGGTGATATGTGGGACCCTTTTTCCTACATAATCTTAAAAAATTTTCAAATGTGCAACAGAAAAACTGAACAGTATATAACAAACCCGTGTTCCCAGCTTCAACAATTATTAACTCATGGCCAGGCTTCTTTCATCCATGCCCACCCACTTCCTCCCACGTGTTTTGTTGAGAAGGAAATCCCAGACTTTGTACCATTTCACCCATAAATGTCAGTACTTGTACCTCAGAGGAAAGGACTCTTTGGGGGCCGAGTGTTTTGTCAAGCATTTCCTGAGACTGGTTTGTGCGAAGGTTTGCCAAGAAATGGCTCAGATGTTTTCCAGAAAGCTGCCCTTGGAGAGGCAGGGAGAGAGGTCGGAGAGGGTGGCTCTGGGCCGCGGGGAGCTGTCGGTGTGTGTGCGAGCGCCCACTCAGAAAGTCAGTCTCGCACTCCGTGAAAACCGTGACTTCGAGCCTTGGCCCCTGCTCTTCCTTGTTAGCGCTCTCCTTTTTTGGTGAGCCTAGTGAGGCTTAGATTGTGTTTCACTGACCCTGCCAGTAGAAAGTCCGAAGCGTGGCACTGTGGTGAGTGCCGTGCGGAGCACCTGCCTCATTTTCAGTGTCCTCGCACCACAGCCAGCCCACTTTAACTGGACCAGTAACAAAGCCATCCAAGACAAGGGGCCGCAAATCCCTGAGAGTGGAGTCTGGACACACCGTTGTCTCCCCACAGTGCCTGACAGAGTGCTGGCTCACAGCAGATGTGCAGAAAATGGTTGTTGAACAAAGGAAGGGAAGAAGGAAGGAATGGACAACAAATAGGAAAAAACGCCAGAGCTTTCGAAATGATTTCATGTGACCATAAAGAAGCAGCAAGGAAATAAAAACCTATGGGGAGTGTGGTAGGCAGAATAACAGCCCCTCAAACGTGCCCACGGTCTAGTCCCCTCAACCCGAGACTATGGTGCTGTATGCGGCGGAAGGGACAGTGCAGATGTGAAAAAGTTAGGGATCTGAAGGTGGGGAGGTTATCTTGGATTATCCGAGTGGGCCCAGTGTAATTCCCAAGGTCTGTGTGAAAGAAATCAAAGAGGGAGGTGGGAGACCCAGAGAAGATGTGACAACAAGCAGACGTTGGAGGGATGTGGGTGCTGGCTCTGACCATGGAGGAACAACCGCGGCCTCTAGAAGCAGTTGGACAGAGCGAGGAAACATTCTTCCCCAGAGCTTCCAGAAACAAACCCCGCTGACCTGATTTCAGCCCCCTTCCCACCCAGATCCATTTCAAACTTGCATATCCAGAGCTGTAAGAGGGTACATTTATGTTGTTTTAAGCCACTAAATTGGAGGTAATTTGTTACCGCAGCCTTAGAAAAATACATTTGGAAACTCCGCCTCATTC
>PVKM010047314.1:0-11477 GCA_004027735.1 Carollia perspicillata
TGTTGAAGAGAATGACAGAATATTTCGTTTTGACAACTCCTGAGGCCTTCTAACTGGGCTCTGTGCCTCCAGTCTGGACCAGCATCGTCCCTGCCCCTCCCCCGCCCCGCCCGGGGGGAGGTCTACTGAAGACTCCACGGGAGGGTGGCCCCTCTGCTTTCCCACGGCCTGCAGGGCACCTCCCAGTTCCTTAGCGCGGTGCGCGGCGTCTTCACCTTCCCCCAAGCCCTGACAGCGCTTTCCTTCCAGCGACACCGAAGCATTTCCAGTTTCCCAACCGTCACGTCGTTTCTCATTCTCTTGTAATTAAGAGTTACTTAGCCTTTTCTGTGTGTCGCGCATCACACAGAGGACCTCGACAGCCGGAGTTAGACAGTTCTGTGATACAGGAATGGTCCTACCACCCACCTGGCTGGTGAGAAGTAACCTGCCCAAGACCGGGCAGAGTGAAAGCTGGAAGTGGCAACACTGGAGCCGAGGTGGCTGGCTCTCCAGTCACGTGGCTAACCGTGGCACACCCGACGTCTGTGAATTCCATTCCAGCCCCTGCCCCGTCCAAAGCGCCTTCCCTTCAACGGCTTCACCAAGAGAAGCGCTATGCAATCTTCACGGAAATCACCCTCAGGAGGTTCGCGGACTCCCACCGCCCCTGTGTGGACTATCTCTTTTTCCCACCGTGGGAGCCTGCGAACGGTGTTGTTGGGGTGTTTTCTGCAATGTAGTAATATTATATATTTTTACTTCTGGTTTTTTCCTGCCATTTCTTGAGAACAGGGACTGACTCATCTCTCTACGATCCCGATATATCGGGATCATGCTCTGTAAACCACACTTAAATGCCAAACCAAGTCACCAGGTAGAGTCACTTCTATTTCAGAAAGAAATTCATATAACCTCCTAGGAATTCTCATGATCAGGCCGCTAAAGTAGCTGTGAGCGAGGGTTAGTAACGAAGGAGCAGAAAGAGGGAAGTGTGGTCTCCGCCGACACGCAAAGTGTGAGAGGACGGCAGGAGAGTCGGGCGCTCCCTTCTCCCACGGCACAGTGACCTGCGCAGTAAACAGAACAGCCCCTCCGGACAAGGTGCCGCGAGTAACCAGAATAACGTATCGCACTTTAAAGCACAAGTCCAAGAATGATTACGGAAGCCGCCAAGGAAAACCACAAGTTGTCCTCATTTGCTCAAATAAAAATACAACTTCTCAAGACTATCGAACTACGTTTTCATTAAGATAAATTAAAATTTTACATCAAAATGATTACATTGACTATATATTTGAAAGGAGAAAATTCTATAGAGGGCATCCATTAATGAATGAGAGTAGTAAGTAACAACTTGGCTGTGTCCGCTAGCTTTGAGGACTATGAAAATTATGGTCTAAATGAAACTGTAAATACTTTACTGAATGTTACTGTTCACATTTAGTGTTAGAAAAATTTGGTTATAAGATGAACCACGTTTATCTTTCCTAGTCTATTGAATGCCTTTAAATAGGGCCTACATGTATGCACAATGACAGAAAGAATGAGAACTTAGGTGTTTTTATACTTTTAAGATAAAGAGGAAAAATGAGAGACCGCATCAGAAGGTATGGGCAGGTTCAGTTTCTAGGGCCAGAATGAAAAACCCTGGAGTTAGAGATCTGAACGGTGTAATTCTCCTTACTCAGGTGAACAGAGTCAAACAATAAAGAAACGAATGTGCCTCGGTTTCCTCGTTTGTTACAATGCTCTCCTCCCTGGCTGTGCAGTCTGCACCAGCGTGGTGTGAAATGCCAGGCAAGGTGCTGGAACATGGCAGGAGTTCACAACTGTTCTTTCTATGGGGGACGTACAACAGAGGATTTTCTCCTCTTGTTTCAGTTTGTCAGAAACAAACTGGTAATATCATTAAAGGCAGTCTGTTGTGTTTGTGACTTCCGTGGAAGTTGTGGACTTAAGGAAAACCGAGGATATCAGAATGGCAATAATTTACTTTGTCCGGATGTTGAATTAGAATCAGAAGTTGCAAACAGGGCACAGTCTCCCGGGTGGAGGAAGGGGCCTTCCTGCTCTCTGAGTGCTGGGCTGTGCGGCGGGCCCTGCCGGCAACAGCTTCGCCTGCCGCGGGGCGCCCGCAGCAGCACCGGCGCTGGGGGCCCGCTGCCCGCACCAGGCGCTTGCCCCGCGGAACCTCCTCCCTCTGCGGTGTGCCCCCTTCCAAACCACACACACAGACTCTGACTCTTGAAAGGCACTCGTCTCTTTCAGAAATAATAAGACTTCTTAAATAATGTGTCCATTCGAGAGAAGAAGAGGGATCGCCTCCAAGACGTAGCCATTTGGACACTTTCCCAAAGGAGCGTACCGTGAATTGGGAAGATGACAACTTCTCATCTAGATGAGCATTTTCCTTTTGGGATCCTGATTCTCATGTACGAAATTAGCTACAGCCACGGAGAGAGATCTGGTGATTCAAGCATTGTCTACCTTCAGTTAAATTTTCCTAGAGCTATTTCGCTCGCGATGGAAAAGATCCCTCTGTTGGGACAAGGCTCTCTGCCACACATCTGCAACGACCACCTGTCACCAGGGGACCCTGCTTGGGCCTGGTTCCACAGGTTTGAAAGAAAATGATTCCTTGTGAGCCTTTGTCTGTTCCAGGCACCGTATTAATCATTTGCAGTGGTGACGTCATTCACTTCCCGCAAGCTTCCCACCGTGTTCCCATTATCAGGACTTCAGCTTGCGGAGGAGGGAGACACTGGGGCTCAGGGCGCAGCCGCGACTCACATCCACGCACTCGGATGCTCAAGCCCACAGGCCTCCGAACCACCGAACCGCAGTGTTTCTCTTTCTGGTTCCAGACTCTCGATGGATGCAAGTGATTTATTGTTTTCTGAGTAACTGCAAAGGCCTCCTCTCCGTGAGCAGAAACACGCATGTAGTCCCACGCCAATGCCGCGCGTGTGTGTGGAAAAGCGTCCTCGGAGGGAGACGTCAGCAGCACCTCTCCTCTTGCTGTGCCGCTGAGCTGCATTTTAATAATCTCAGTTTAAATTCATTTTGACAAAGAGCCTTGGGCAAATAAACTCTCCACTAACATCGTACATGGTTGTCAAGTCAACTGAAAAAATATTTTTATCTTATAAAACTTCTCAACTTGTTTAAAAGTGCCTGCCAGGAAGTTTTGTGATATCCTGCGGGAAAGCATTCGGGTTTTTAAGACAGTCCCTTCTGATGCTCAAAGAGTTGCAGCGGAGAACATTTATGAATTCACTCATATTTGGGGGGTAATTTTTAAAAAATCAGAATTTGTTAACAGCCATAGTTTAAAAGAGTATTTTTTTTGTGCTGAACACATTAAACATTTTATCATGATACATAATTTCTCACTAAGAGCCACATAAGATATGAAAAAGTCAATTAAAAGAGAAACAACCCTTAACAATATTTAACCGGAAGTGGATTGTATTTCCCAAAATGACACTTAATTTCAGAAAACTAGTTGTCCATATCTGACCCGATGTAACCCCACTTCTGTGTGCTCATGGGAAAAAGCCTAATATTAAGACACACAAAATATTTTCAATCGTTTTTTTATTTAAAATCATTTCAATTTTTTGATCTGCACAAAACAATTAAATATGTACCTCTATGATAATGCTAATCAAAAGGCAATGAGAAACAAGCCAGCAACGAGGTAAAAAACTAGAGGTTAAAAAAAGAGGATAGGAGCAAAAAGATCCTCTTTGACTTGCTGTGCTTTACGTAATGACAGGTTTATCTAGCAAGTCAACTAACGAACACTCACTGGGAACCCGCTTTATGCTGGGCGCTGCCCTAAAAGTGAGTAACATCCAGTTTCCACCCTCTGAGAAGTTCATTACCTACCGGGGTAGGAATGCCCCTTGCCCTCCTGCAGCAAATACACTCCGGGACCCTGTCACTTCCATCCGCCCTGAAACTAAGCACCCCCACCTCCGGCCCCACCCCCACGCCCACGTCCCTGGAAGTCAGCCCAGACCAGCCTGGGTTCTCCAGGCTTCCAAATTGTCCTAAGTCTGCTCCGCTGACCTCCTGCCCTTTAACTTTTTGCCTTGGTTTATTGACTTGAACTTCTTATAAACACATTAATACAAAAAAATTAGTTTCCAGCCCTGGCTGGTGTAGCTCAGTGGATTGAGCACGGGCCTGCGAACCAAAGGGTCGCCAGTTCAATTCCCAGTCAGGGCACATGCCTGGGTTGCAGGCCTGTTCCTAGCAGGGGACACACCGGAAGCAACCATACATTGATATTTCTCTCCCTCTCTCCTTCCCTTCCCCTCTAAAGATAAATAAATAAAATCCTTTTTAAAAAAAACTAGTTTCCCAGGCAAAAATCTTTTAATATTCCTACAAGCAATGATATGGAAAATAGGAACTACGTGTCTCAGCGTCGGAGGGCAGGATGACATTGGTTAGTGAAAACGAGCGGATTCCTCGGCCGTGTTCCAGCTGATGGTAAGAGAACACTCCGCAGGAAGGCCTAAGAAGCTGCATTTGAACGCATTTTCTAGATAATCCTCACTTAACATTCAGAGAACCAATGAACTTGTCATCTTGTTTTTCAAATGACCTCCACTCTGACTCCAACCTGATTTTCAGGTCACCGTTCAGTCCCGCCTACCCTTCTACACGGGCCTTCCCTGTCAGAGCCCTTTCCCCAGTTCACCTGCATTTACAAACACGACTCAGTTGCGAGACCTTCTCCCTGTATGAAGGACTCTCCAAAATTTCTAGCACGTACGTCTCACAATCCTTCGCTCCTTGGCCCTTCAAATATATGGAATGTCGGATGTCAGAACTACCTCCTAGTTCTGTGAACTTTAAGTAATCTGCTCGTACATAAACCACCACCACCTAGAATTTAAGTGCTCAGAGAACAAGAACTGTCCTATTTCCTTCTTAATTCCTTGAGTTGTTTAGTGCAATACCTTATTAAATAAATGCCCACAGATGTATCAACTGATAGAGAATCATCGATGCAACCAAACATTCTGTAAATCTGACGGGCAGTTGAAACTCCCGTGGTCTCTTGCTGACTTGGAGAAACTGCAGCCTGAAAAGTCTACCGACAGTCTGCTCAGGCGGGGCTCTTGCCTCGCTGAGAACACGCTGGTGCCAAGATGTGTCAGAGAAATGCAAACAGAAGGATAGTTCTCGTAAGGCTCTCCATTAGCTGGGTGAATTTTTCTCTCTTCTATGTTCCTCACGACAACATCCAAACCTACTTTTGGACAGACTCTGGTGTGGGAGTGCAGCCACGTCTGCGCGGGCTGAGGTCCCATTATCATGATTAACTTGGACAAACTTCTCATTACTCTAATTGGTACCACTGTTCACATAAAATATAATACAAAAGCGATGTTAGTGGTCTATAAGAAATAAGCACACTTCCTGCCAATCCAGTGAGATTCGAGAGAATGGGAAATCACTGCTCGGATGAACTGAGAGATGTACGGCCATGGAAGGCTGAAAATCTCCTTTTACATTAAAGCGTTCATGAAACATTATGATATGACTGACTACTATCCATTCACTCCACCTTGAGTCAACCACTGCACCACGCGATTAGGGCGTCACTGACCTACTAAGGAACCCCGAAGGGAACAGTATCCAAGTTTCAGGGATGAAGCAAATGAGTTCAGCAGGTTGACTCGCCTGAAGTTCATCCAGCGAGTAGCTGGCACAACGAGGGTTCAGGTCCAAGTCTGCACGCCTCTGACGTGCTTTCTCTCCATCTGCCCACTGAGTAGTTTCTAACCTTAACCAAGGTGCACGAGTTAGAGGAAGGCTCTGGGGAATTCTGGAGCGCACGATGTGGGGACAGGAAATTTACATGGGCCATCACCAATTTTAGTGGGCAAAGTAGCATTTGTAACAGAGTAACTGGGTTTGAACAGTTTAAGGAGTTGCAGAGGTCAGTGCACATTTATTCTCACCTACTTACAGCAACCCATTATTTCGTCACACTTTCCCACCACCGCAGTCTAGGTGAGGTTTATTTGCCTTTTTCTTCATTTCTTGTTTGCTTCTTACGGTTTCTCCACTCTCCCTCAAGAATACGACTTCCTGTTCTAGTAGATATCTCGATACACACCAATGATAAATAAAAGGACATATTTTACTCTCTTCTAAGGACTCCTCCTGCAAGCTGAGACTAGCCAAACTTATGTTTGATGGGGGGCCTCCTGGGGCACCTGCTGGCTTCTTACCGAGGTAGCAGAATTTTAGATTAAACGGTCGTACTGTTAAACTGCTGGATTTGGCCCGTCCAAGTCTGTGACTTCGGGACTTGCACGAAATCATCAGAAACGACTGTAACCAGACTTCAAAAGGAGGCTCATCATAACTGACATATAACTTAACTATTTTATTTCCACATAATCTATTTTATACGGGAACTCAAAATGTCATGTGCCAAAAAGGAAAACTATTTTGCCATAGTTCTGCTTATACAGCCATATTTCCTTTTACTCAGTCAAGGCGACTGCATCTTTAACCCAACTACTTCCCCTTCTCTGCTTCTAGAACTCAATTGCCTTCTACTCTGTGTCTCAGGATGACCATCCAACAGGTAAGTATTTTGTACAATAAATGCTTATTCATTCGTACAACAAATGTCCGAGTGTCTATAATGTACAATGCACTCAATTTTGTGCTGTGGGGAAAATGTATTAGACAGAAATCCTACTTTCAGAGAGATTGCTATCCAGTACGGGGTGCGTGTGTGTGTGAAAAAATCGGTATAAATCAGTACATATTAGAGATTACTTGGTCATATATGTTGCAAACACTTTCACTGATTATTGTAGTTTTCTGATTGATATTCAATTTTGAGGTGTTCATTTTGTGTGACTTCTTAAATATTTATAGACTTCATACCTAGAATAATAGACGTTCCCTATTAAAAGACTAAAAAAGAAGAAGAAAGCCAACCAAACAAAACAAAACCTCAATGCACAAATCGTGTCGGTGTGTTCTGATGTCATGTGGAAGGCACAGAATCAGATCCCCATTACTTTTGTGATGGAGTGACCCATTCCCTCCCGCTGATTGTAGGCGCGGCTCCTGGTTTGTGCTGCATTTCCGCTGCATTTCCACAGTGTTTCCTGGTTGTGGACGGAGGTCTTCCACTGCCCTGTCTGCACACTCGAGCACCAGAGCAAACCGCTTTATCTCCTGTGCAATGGAACAATACGTGATAGCGGTCCCTCTCCCCTTCACGGTTTCTTCCCTCTCCTCCTCAGGGTTTCTTTTTTCTTTTTTAACAAGGAATTTCTTATGTTGATTTTTCCATATGGACTCTATAATCAGTATGTCTAATAAAAAAAAGAAATAAAAATTCTACTGGTATTTTTGGGCAGATCACATTACATTTATATATAGATAACTGTCATTTTATAATATTGACTGTTCCTATTCCAAACCAGGAAATGTCTTTCCATTTATTTAAACCACTTTTATGACTCTCTGTGTAGTTATAAATTCTTCTTTTTATAAGTTTTGTACATTCCTTTGTAAGTATATTCCTACGTATTTTATCTTTTAAATTTTTATTTTATTTAATTTTTTGCTATCTTTGATATACATTTTTTCTTAATAGTTTGCCAGTGGTTGTTGCTCATGCATTGGTAAGCAAAAATTTTCATACAGTTTTGTAACGGGCCGATGAAAACTTTTATTGTCATAATAGGCATTTTTCAGATTGTCTTCAGTTTTCCAATTACACAGATAATGCTCATTTTGCCACTCCTTCCGAGGTTTATTTTCATTTGAAAATTATGAAATATTTTCATATGTGTGTTACATAGTCTAATGAAACTCGAGTAGTAGAGGAAATGTCACAGAAAGAAGGGACTGGAACGAGACCAGTTCTGAGATCTGTGTTAGACGTCTCTGTCACACCCCATTCCTCTGCTGTCCGAAAAGGACACCCAGCAGTGTGCTGCTTCAGAAGTCATTTCGGTCCCGACGTCCTAAAGACAGACTCACATGTTTTTGCTGAAAAGTGTTATCTGTGATCTGTCGCTTTCTATTTTATCCAGGACTGATTTTTAGAAATGATGTGGAGACATAGGTATGTATTTCATTGTTATACTTGTGGAAAACCAAACACATCACCACATTTTCCTGAGTAGTCCACTTTCTCTGCTGGCACGCAACCACACAGTGGGCAGAAGGCAGGTCTCCACGTGGGCATGAGCCTGTTTAGGACTCTGTATTTCACCCTTTGGGTCTGTCTGTGTCCACAAATATGTCAAAAGGTCTCAACCACTATCCTTTCATGATAGGTCTTGATCTCTGTTAAAGCGACATTCCCACATTGTTTTCCCCGCATCTTCCTCTGTCTTCGCTTCTAGCTTCATCTTTTCCTTCTCCAAGAATATTTTTGCTGTTTTTAGCAACTGGCATCTATATATAAATTTTGAAAATACTTCGCCAGCTTCCAAAAGAGAAGCTGTGATGGTATATTTGTTGGAATTTCCGGGAACATCTAAATCATTTATAGCAGAACTGGCATCTGTAAAATACTGCATATGTTCAGAAACATGGTATATTTTTATTGAAAAAGGTTTAATTTAATGCATTTCAGTAGGGGCACAGACTTTCCTGTATGTTGCTGGATTTCTTCCTAAGTACTTTGTGTTTTCTATTGCTGCAGTAAATAGTATTTTTTGAATGATATTTTGTATTTTTGTGTTGACATTGGATTTTTGTATATTTGTCTTGTATCTAATAATAGTACTAAACTCATCAATTAATTCCATACTCTTTTGTACATTCTATCATGTTTTTATGTAGGCCACCATCTCACATCATTTGCATATTAAAATAGCTTTGTCTTCCATTTTCATCCTACCCCTTTTGTTTTATCTGTCATGCTGTAGGACTCTCGGTACACAGTAGATGCGGGTGTAGTGAGATCCTTGTTTATTTCTTAATTTTGTAGAGGAAAGTCCTAATATTTCACCATTACGAATGATGTTCCCCATAGATTTTGGTAGATATACTATTTATATTTTGGTGTAACTCCTTATGTAATCAGGGGCCACATTTTGAATAGTAAGATCATTTACTGAGCAGTTGCTGAGAAAGTCAAATTTAATGGAGAGAACTTTGTTATATACACTGAAGTAGACTCTAGACGTTAGATGGCTGGAGAGAAAGAAGAGCGAACACAAACGAGAGAGAAGAAAATACAAGATGACTGGACAAAAATGTGTTCCCCTAATTTTAGAATGAGGAAGCACTTCTAACTGCAAAATGCTCATATGAAAGAAATACTAAAAGAAAATATGAAATTCGAGTACTAGAAAATATCTGTAAGTCAAAAACACTTAAAAACAAGACTGAATTAACCAAAAGAAAATATTCACACTATATTTTATCAAAAAGTACATCCTTAATATCAAACAAAAGAACTCCTGAAAAAAGAATCTGTTAGCTTCAGTGTCCTCACCTGTCAAAAGGTGACGATAACAACTTAGCTCAAGATTGCCATGCGATTGGGTTGGACGTGATACACAATATTTAGTGAACTCTCTGCTGATAAAAGAACGTATCATTATTTTTGCTAGATAGCCTTTAGCAACTTAAAAATATATATTTTGAAGACTTCAAAAATATTGTATAATTGTGCAGTCCAGAGTTAACCCCACAAGTTTGAGTGGCCCCAAACTTGCACATTTCAAAGAAAGGTCAGGTCCTTGCTTGGCCCCTGGGAGGTAACCTTTAAGCCTGTGGAATATCCTGCCTGATAGGAGCATCTTCGTTTACCTGGTCAGTGGATACTAACAGTGCGATTGGGGGATGGGGGGGCACTCGGGCCAGCCTGGCCTCCGAAGCGGATGAAGACTGAAGGTCTGCCTCCTGGGTGGTCAGCCATGCCCACGTGACCAAACTCTAGTAAAACCCTGGATATCAATGCTCGGGTCAGCTTCTCTGGTTGGCAACCCTCCATGCACGTTTTCACATGTTGTTGAGAGAAGGAAGCACCGTGTGCACACCACCAGTGGGAAAGGACAGGTAGAAGCTTGTGCCGGGCGCCTCCCGGACCCGGCTCTGTGCCTTTTTCCTTTGTTGATTTTAATCTACATCTTGTCACTATAATGAACCATTATTATGAGTAAAACAGCTCTGCTGAGTTTTGTGAGTCCTTTTAGCACATCATGGACCTCAGGGTGATCTTGGGGACACTCTCCTCAAACACCATAATCCAACAACGATTAATTTATTAACACTAAATTATGACTTGAAATCAAAGGAAAATCTCTTTCTCCAACAAATTGCTGCTCATGCCCTGGCTGGTGTGGCTCAGTGGATTGTGTGCAGGCCTGTAAAGCAAAGGGTCGCCAGTTTGATTTCCAGTCAGGGCACATGCATGGGTTGCAGGCCAGGTCCCCAGTAGGGGGTGCATGAGAGGCAACCACACAGGGATGCTTCTCTCCCTCTCTTTCTTTCCTTCCCTTCCCCTCTGTCAAGAAAAATAAAGTAAATTAAATTTTAAAAAAGAACAAAAGTGAATTGCTGCTCACAGAGATCAAATAAAACATATAAAATGTAGTGAATGTGTTATGTATGCTCTCAACAAACCCCGTTAAATTTATGAACAATTACCTAAGCTATCTTTATATATAAAAATAATGCTACAGTATTCATCACAGTGAATCGATGAAGGTTCTCATTCATGTTTCGTAATATAAAAACACTCAATACCAATTAAGATATTCCATTCTCAAAATTTTTGGTTACAAGAAAAATAATCACCCCCCTGACCTATCATTTAAAAAGAAAGATAATTTTAAAGGGGATACATAAAATGGTATAAATCATTTATTTCTCCTGTTTTGCTAAGACTCTAAATCGCATTTCTAATATAATTACATATAAGATTTTTTAAACTGATAATTTCTGAAGAGAAAAATTTAATACATTTTTGCTGACGTTATTTAAGATTCCTTTATAATAGTAAAATAATGTTTTTATTCTCTTCAATTACTCAAATTCTCATCCTTAAGGGTCATTTTTAATTACTTGGTGGCCCATATCAATTTTTCCCACATAGATTTTTCCAGCTATATGTGCTGTTGCTCTGGGAATTTCTGGAAATCAAACTCAAGGCAACCAACAAGTGTGCTTGTCCCAATTCAATTTAGAAACACTACCTGTGTGATTATAAAGATATTCTTGGGTTGACAGGTGTAAATGAAGTCATTCTGCAGAATTATAAGGGAAGAAGCTATCAACAAAAAAGAAAGAAAGAAAGAAACCAAACAAAAATTTAACAGTGTTACTTCAATAGCTGACTCTTAATTATACTCTAATTAAAAGAGCTCTATATTTTTTCCCATTTTCTGATTAATGCCATAGGCATTTAGTAATCTTTTTTCTCTTCAAAAATAGATAGAGGATAGATAGATAGACAGATAGATAGATACTGTTTTTAAGTATTC
>PVKM010047315.1:0-11485 GCA_004027735.1 Carollia perspicillata
ACTCGCTATGCCTAAGGAATAAGGGTTATTCTGTTTTTGTTTCTCCAACAAGCTCCAAAGGAGCAGCCACAGCTCCCTCGTCTTCTTGTTTAGTCTATCTACTATGCCTTTTAAAGTACGTCTTCTCCAGCACATGACAGTTTACCTGCAATTTCTCTTTGGCACTAATAGCCACATTGCAAGAGGTTTGGGTCTGCTTATCCTCTTAATAAACTTATTCCCAATTTTCTCTTTGCTTAACCATTTTCTCCACCTCTGGCTATCAGTGCTACTTGACCACACCCTAACTCGGCTATAAAATGTCATCTGCAGGATATATTGCTACTCACAGATGTATAATCTAATTATGCCTATTTGCATATTATGATTATTTGAAGTCTGGTAGGAAGTTTCTAGAACACATTACAAAACACCAAGTGACAAGATCCCTACCCTGAGGAGCTTCCAATCTAGGTATCTAGGTCAGACAAAAACGAAAGTGGCTAGCCAGCAATGAGCTGCAGAGTGTTGAGAATAATAGTAGAAAGACGCAGAAAAGATGACTGACTGTGTAAATTACAGCCACCTTTTCTATAAATAACATAAAAAGAAAGCATGAAGGAAAAGAGAGAAAAAAGATGTATATACGCAAAAAGGAAAGATATTCCCCAAAGCCAACACAAGAGTATAAACTAAAAAAGTGAAATATGAAATCAAGCTGGATTTCAGACTGTGCACAGCCTGAATGAGAACAAAATCACTGAACTCAATTTGGAAAAAGAAGTGAGTTAAGGAAGCATGTCATGAAGAAGAGTGACAAGATCCTATGTGTTGGGGGGTTGGGGGGGAATAGCATGTTTGGCTCAGAGTTGTAGATAGATTTCAATGCAAAAATTTACAATTTCAAGATTCATTGTTTGAAGAGATTTAAAACTTCATTTACGTCACAGTAGCACAATATAATTTAAGACAACTTTTAATTGTCTGTATGTCCTAAATTGTGGCACATATCTAAGGTGAGGTGGTGAACAAGGAGACGTCAGTGAAAGCAGTCATATGAAACCTTATGCTGTCATATTTCATCAATTATCTGAAAATTCCTTGGTAATTAGAAGACTTTTCCTCATTTGGATTTTGCTTTATAAACTTTTTAAGCATTGTTCTACAGCAGACAGAACATGTTTTAGCTTAGAAAGTCAGCTATTTTTTCTTTTTGTTTTATAGACGAGAAAGTTCACACTTTGGCACCTAGTTTCTTTTTTCTTTTTTCTTTTTTTTAATTTCAATTAACCCACACTGAAACTGACAGGAAAACCAAGCAGATGGTTTATGAACTCTGATAAAGTACGGTAGAGTAAATAACAACCTATGAGAACACCCAGCAATTTACTGCTAAAATCCAGGGTGAGCGTGTGAGAGCTGGTGATATCTCCAGGACGGCACTCTCCTCCAACAAACAGTGTTTGGCTCTGTGTGTCTAAGGTGAGGCTGCAAGGGTGTGGGTCGGGTGGGACCATGACCCTCCTCTCTGCTGGGAAAACTGCTCTTTGACTGCGTGCCTCTCCCCAGCACGGAGTCTGAACCAAGGTGCAATTAGATTTGTCATAGCGAAGATTTTTCTGTTTCCTTCTACAGTGATGATGACACTCCAGGCCCCTCTGTCTGTGGTTTCCTGAAGAAGAAAACCACATTTTCCTAGCCTCTGCTCTACGGGGTAAGGAACGAGCTTCCTCACAAGTCTCCTCTGGGAGACTGCAAAGAGCTAGCTGCTGAGGACAGGCTCAGTCCCCTGAGTGTCTCAGGAATGGGTTATACTGGCTCTACCTTGTCCGAAAGCTTCAGAATCAAGTTACACCTCCGGGAGATCTAAACTATTATCTATATCCAAGATCATCTAACGAAAAGGAGATCTGAAAAATCTGTTAACTGCTGCATTTCCTGCCCCCTCTCTCCAAAAATTTACGAGTTTATATCCAAACCCCCAGCACCTCAGGGTGTGACCTTACACAGAGATAGGGTCTTTACAAAGGTGATCAAATTAAAACGAGGTCACTAGTGCGGGCCCTAATCCCAAATGACTGGTGTCCACATAAAATGAGGAAGTTTGAACCCAGAAGCAGAGGTAGGGAAAGAAGACATGAAGAGACACAGGGGAAGATGGCCATCTACAAGCCAAAGACAGAGGCTGGGAACAGATCCTTCCCTCACCACCCAGTCTACAGCAGCCCTGGGACCATAATGGAGTCACCGAACACAAAGATCTCCTAATAGAAGCCTCTTGATTCTAGCTGAGGAAACAGGCAGAGAGAGACAAGACGCTGCTCTTGTCACACAGTGTCAGTACCAGGAACCTGTTCCCTGACTCCTAAATCAGTGGGCCTTCAGCAGCCCAGGTGAGCAAGTTCATCATCAGGAGGCCACTGAGGGGTCACTTCTAAGGGAACAGTGGCGCTCACACTGAAGGACCCACATTCACTCAGCAATGTGCACCATAGTGGGAGCCAAGCATGAGCAGACGTAAGTCTCCACCGAAAAGATGGCTCCTCTGGGCTCTCGGCACTTCGTTTACCTTCATAGCTTGAGGCAGCCACAAGCCCTTTGGTGTGAATCATAAAATGATGGAGCTGTGGGGAAGGGTTTAAAAATACATGCACCCTTGGTTTATTTTCTTGCTGCTATTTCAGACCCCCACCTCTAGGAGCCAGGACTGATCTTCTACCAGGATAAGGTAAGCCATCTTTTTTCATTCTCTCCAATTCAGTGTGGGAAAAAGCTATGGGGAAAGCTTGTTCCAGAGATTTTAACAACGAAGATCCAAGGGCAAAAGCTGCCCTGAGTGGTGTCCAAATCTCCCGTCCAACACCGGTCTGTAATTTCGCACCATCGGTCTCAAAAGTGGGCAGGTAAAAAGTCTCTATGAGGTCAGACACCCAACACAATTCCAGGGCAAGTAGGAACAGAACCTTTGTGTGTCTGCTGCCCTGCTATGTGCTGTATTTAGTAGATTCTTTTTCTCTAGTTTATAGGGAAGAAATTTCTTAGGTGTGACATATTTGAACTGAGAAGCAAAAGTTTGTACATGACTACTGTCCACCCATTTCTAGAAGGGAAATTTTAAGCTAGGGCTTGAATTCAGGTGGTATATTAGCTCAAGGGGAGAATTCAGGGAGTTTATGAACTCACATGAGGCGGGGAGCGGGGATCATATCTTCATTTTCATTATCCTTTAACTAACAGTGAGCATTTCCATCTATTTTGAGCCTAGGTAATAAAGCAGTGGTGTTAGCAATTACAATAACAGGAATAGAAATCATTAACAGAATCATACATATATCAATTGTTAAAGATATCAAAATATCATTTTGCTCATGACTGCTTTGAAAGTTTGGGCTTATTACAAATACCACTAAGTATTCTTATTTTACATATTCATTTAAAAGACAGATACTGTATTTTTTCTTTGATAGCTGCATTTCAGTACAATGTCTTTCTCTGGGAACCCTAAATATTTTATTTATGCACTTATAAACATTACTCTAAGAAATGATCCATGGGCACCTGAAATTAATACAAAGTCACATTGCATGTAAACCATAATTGAGAAATAAAACTTAAAACTAAAAAAATAAGTGATAGGCTTACCAGACTCCCAGTGGGGTTCATACACACAAAGGTGGGGGCCCCACGGTGACAGTAAGGAGGGAGGATCGCTGAGAAAAAGCGTGGGGGGCAGGTGGTCCAGCGCTCCACTGAGAATCAGAAAAGAACAGGAAGATCTTCAGTGCACTACGGAACCATGGGAGGCTGATTAAAAATGCAGACAATGGCTCTTTTCTCCCAGAAAGTGGAGTTCAGGTGGTTTGGGTGGAATTTGTTCATTAAAGAGATTTGAGGCAGGTGGTCTGAGGCCCACACTTTGGAGAACACTGATGTTGATGTTCTGCTAAGCCAACCGTTTTAGGTGAGTACTTATTATCTATCCTGAATGAATTATTTGTTTTCTATTTCTGGCTTCTAAACCCATGATTAAATCATGTAAGCAAAAAAAAATTTTTTTTGCATTTGTTTATTTGTGGTAGCAAAATAATTTTAAAAGCATTTTCACAGGTAACAGCTTACAATAGCATTTATACTTCAGCACTTTTTAAAGATAGAAGCAAACAATATCGAAAAGAAGAAAATTGAGAAAACTATGCACAGGTCGTAGGATCTAAAAAAGATTCCTTTCTTTCTGCAGCATCGTGCACTTAGCTGATGAAAGCCGTGGATCTTTCACATCTACTGTGAAAGATGAAGGAACCAAAGGCTGTAATGCTTGCAGGCTTGTTCAGCTCCTTGAAAGTTTGCTTTTCCAAATACTTCTCTACCTTTCTTGAGTTCTGTGATTCCTCTTGTGTCCACACTGACAGCTCACTGCCATTTTCCAAGAAGTGGATACAATTTGCAGAGCAGTAATTGACATCTGTCCTAGAGAGGCGCAGAGCCCTCAAGTGAATGAGGCTTTAGTTAGCAGCCCTTTAAACTCAGCTTCAAGTGCTCCAAGCAAACAGACTAATTACAATAGCTCAGGGAGGACCAGTGTGCTTGCTCTGGGGTGTAGATCAAGCATTGTTTCCTCCAGTACAAAGCTACTACTTGACCTTGAAGGCCTTCTCTCTCAGTGTGAAGTATCAGATATGACAAAATAAGGTTTTTAAAAATTCATAATGTATGGCCTTTTACCCTGGTCTGTTTTGGATTACATGTCATTATATCTGGGGCAAAATTGCATCCAGTTGATACATCTCTTGGTGTTAGAGACCTGTCCACAGTAAATACTTAGGCGGAGCAACCTGAGGACTTCACCTGGGATCCGCCCTCCTAGCTCAGCATCTTGAATCACCAGGAGGGCTGGGGTTGAGGTTGGGGTCCTGCTTCTGCTACTTACCAGCTGTAGGGCCCGACATTACCCTAGCAAGTGACTAGCAAGTTTCCAAACCTCAGTTTCCTTTTCTGTATAAAAGAGATACCCAGATTTGTTGTGGGAATTAGAGGAGATGGTATATCTCACACACTTATGACAACATCTAAGAACTGCATGGGAATTGTTAGCTATTGTTATTTCCAACTTGGACAAAACCTAAAATGTATGCTACTGTGAAATCTTGAACCAGAGAAGCATCAGACAATGGTTATCAACGGCAATCAACAACTTGAGTAATAGAACGCCATAATGGAACAGCTCCTAGCCAGGGCTACTCATCAGGGTAACTTTGGAGAGCTTCCTCAACACTCTGATAAGCCAGGGTTCCTATGATCTGGACTGGGTACAGATACTTTTAAAGGATGCTCAAGTGATTATGATTTTTTTAAAAAAACAAAACCTCTCAGGCAAGAATTACTCAGGTATTACAGACATGGCACCATGCCAAGAACTGTGGGGGGTGCCAACATTATAGAAGAGGTGCCTCCAATAGAAAGGTTTATCCCACCAAAGGAAATGGGGCATTTACATAAAAGTAAAAGAAGAAAACAAGCAGTATTACTACAACACATGACTAAGCACCAAATAATGTTGAGACGATGACGGACTATGACAGAAAAGAGAGACGGCAGGATTGCTTCACAGAAGGATGGGTGCCGGGGGAGAAGCTGAGGGGCCTTGAGGCTCAGGTGGGAGAGGGGGCAGGGGAGTTCTCTAACAGTGGGAAATCAAACCCACCCCACCATTCTTTTGACCTTGTTTCTGTAAGTGCTGACTCTGACTAATGTGTATCTTGTAGATGAGCAGCATGTTAGTATAAGAATCCTGGGAACTAACTTCAGAAGATACAGACTCCAGCCTTCAGGCATCCCAGCTCCAGGAGATTTGCTGACCTTTAGCCGTGGATCCAGGATGATGTGAATCCAGGGTGATGCACACGGGAGCATCACTTGCCTTATCAGAATGGACTGTGCTTCTTGGCACATAGAGAACTTTTCAACCCCCTCCTCCTCCTCCTCCTTATAAAACCTTCTGCCTCCACTGGGATGTGGAGATGCACTTTGAGACATGAGTCCCTCATCTCCCAGGTGGCTGGCACCTGAAAACAAACCACTTTCCTTTACATCCGCACCTGCCCCTCAAGTATGGGCTTTTGTAGAGGCTGGCAGATGGACCTGCTTTCAGTTACAGTTCTCTGAGGCCAGGAACAGCAAGTATGTTTTTATTTGAAGCATTTCAATATTTACACTGCCATGTTCGTGCTATAATTTTAAACATGCTTAAAGGACACATGGACAAAGCTAAAGTGGATAGGATTGAGCCTGGGAGGAGGGAATGGGTGAGGAAGGAGGACTGGTGGGGGGGAAATGGAGACAACTATACTTGAACAACAATGAAAAAGAAATAAATAAACATGCAACTCTTCTTCGAACCTGGACCAGGTCATCTTCTGGAAGCTCCAGGCCTCTGAGAGGAACACGGTGCTCTGCCTTCGCACTCTCCTCCTTGCCCCCACCCCCATCGTGGTTTAGACTAGATCTTTCCCGCCCTGGCTCCTACTCTCCATTCAGCAACCTCTAGTTGGACAGCTACTTGACAAATAAATGATGAAGATTTATTCAAGGGTCTTGGAATTTACGAATTGAGAAGACAGCTAAGCAAAAACCCAAAAGTGTTCCAAAGAAGAAAGAAAAGTTAAGAGTTCTTTTGGTAAAAACTGCATTCTTGAAAATAATCAGTCCTTCATTTTTAGCCCTAGGATTGGTCCAGGATAGTTATCAATCTGGACGGCAGATGCTAGGTGGCCTGGAGGATGGGTGCCAGGAGTTCTGGTCATGTCAGGTGGTCTGGAGATATGTGTCTTTCAAGGGGCAGAGGATTGTGTGGAGGTTCAGATGTATATCTAGGCATTGATGCTGGACTGGAAAGTTCAAAAAGGTTAAAATTCACAGGCTAGTTAGAACACGAATAAAGTCTTTCCTTCGCCTTCACCTTCACAATGTTAATCATTTCAGCAGCTTGATTAAAATGTCTCCATTTTAAATATTCCCTATCTTTTAATCATTCCTCAACACCCAGAACTTTGCTAGGCAACCTGCCTGTGGGGAAGCTGTGAGAAACCCTCTCCTTCTAAACAATTCTCTCTTCGTGGCAGTGACCCTGGAGTAGCATTTCTGGGGAGACGGTGCTGAGGGAGGCTGGGATGTGTAGGGCCCCTGGGAGCCACCTGACTGCTGATGGAGTCTCTTAAGAATGGTTAATGACTTGCTGCTCAGTTACAGACGTTTTTATTTCAGTGGATGTTTTCAAATGATCTTTTAGACTCCAATATATTTATTTTCCATTCAGATTTATATTTACAAGCAAGTGGTAAGTCATAGAGTTCCCCTATTAAAAATGATTTTAAACTATATTCAATGTACACTTAAAATAGTTTAAATGGCAAATTTTGTTACATATATCTTACCACAATTTTTCAAAATTAATCATGGAGTATACCAAAATCCAACTATACTTTTGTTAAAGCAACAGGCCCAAAATGGTGTCACTCATGCCAAAAGTCCAAGATAAGAAACTGAAATGTAATACCTCATCTAATCGCAGTGTCAACATCTCCCAGAAATGTAGCCCCTTAATCAACCAGTCTAGAATTTTCTGGTCAAGCACCAATAAAGTAATCTGTCATGGGCCCTCTTCATCTTCCCCCAGCCCCACAAAGAAGAGGCAATCTGCATGATAACCCTTCTCCCAAAGAAAAGATGTTCAACAATAATTATTTTCTTTTGTTAACAGCTCCCTTGCCCTACCCTTCTTCTTATAAAAACCTCCTGTGTTGTACAAGGCCTCTGAGCACCCTTCTGGTTGCTGGATGTGATGCTGCCCAACTCATGAATTGATTAGTAAAGCCAATTAGAGCTTCAAATTTTGTTTTTTTAAACACTTTAAATAGGTGTATTATATGGTGTGTGAATTATAAATTAATAAATCTGCTTTTAAAACTCTCTATTCCAAATAGGGAAAATTTTCAAATCTTTTTTGCACAAAAGGGGTCCCAACAATATCTTTGTCCTTGGTAGTTAGAGTTCATAAAGAACTTTCTTCATACATGTTTTCAGCCAAAGCAAACTTTTGGTCATTTGGGATTCAGAGAATTTTCTTAGAAAATGCAGATTTAGGTTGAAGAAGAAGGAGGAGGAGAAGGAAAAGGAGAAACTAAAATAAATATAATATATACTTACAAGGTGTTTCTTCCTGTCGAGCTCAGCAATCCTACATTAGTCTTTGGGACATACCACAATAACTCAATTTCTCATTATCGTTCTTCAGTCTCCTTTTCCCCCTGATCTTGTTTTCTCTTTCCTGAAATATCAGCAATAAGGTCCTGCACGGCGATGCTCTCTGGGGAGACAGAGCCTTTACAGGGACTCGCCACGCCCACTTGCCATTTCCGGGGTCAGTGCAATCTCATTATCTTCCTTCGACAAGTCACACTGAGGTGTGAGGGGTTGATAGAGCTACAGTGCGTTGACATTCCCAGGGATGGTTCTGTTAGAAAAGTGTATCTCATTAACTAAAAAGGCTGAATCTCTGGGAGCTGCATATATCCAAGGCAATTTTGGTCAGGTGGGCTTCCGTCCATCTCAAGTGTAACCACAGTAAAATGTATCTGGGCCTGAGGCTGTCACCATCTGCCTTTCTCTTGGAGTGACAGTCCTCCATGCTGGTGGTTGCTGAGATGAACGATGTCCTTGGCCTTGTCTTCAGACACAGCCTGTTTGACCTGAAGATGGCCATTTGGAAAGTTCCTCTCAATGGAGGATCAGCAAATCCATTTGTAAAGCACATGTCCATGTCCTTCAGTGTTTATAAAACAGGGATACAAGATTAAAAGTCGTTTTGGGTTGTTTTTTTTTTAATTGTTTGCACTCGGAAAGCACCACTTTGGTATTTTAAAGACTAAGAAATTCTTCTACAGTCAACTGGTTAACTAACAGCAAACAGAGCTAGAAATGGAATCACTCCATCATGTGACTTAAGACCTCAAATCACTACCTGGGCTTTAATCTCCGTACCTGCCTGGGTTGGCTGAGAAGCCAAGAAAGGAATTCTATGACTCTCAAGGTCACTCTCAGGTGTGTAACTACAATTTTACTGCAGAGAAAGTCTCATCAAAATAGTGACAAATTAGCCAACATTGCCCCACCTAAGATGACTCAAGGACGTTCTGATTTGTTATCTGGGTTGGTGGGGCCAACCATGCCTCTCCTGAGTACACTATTAGTTATACAAATGCACAGATTAGAATCAATGATCGTCACAGAAAAATATCCAATAAATGATTCAAACTTGTGTAATATAATTGTAGCATTATACTAGTGGCACATTCAGAATGTCTATGAGTAGGGCTGAAAATCAGTTGATAGCTGAGAATGGGGATTATGGCCAGCTTTTCTTTACCTGAGACTAGTCCCAGCAATTCCCTTGGCCTGCACTTGAGTCAGAACAGGAAACATATTCTGTATTTGCTGCTTGAGAAAGTGCATGGACTTTGGATTCAGCCCACTCTCGTTCTCCTTTAGGTCAGGACCCCTACTTGACATAGCCTGATTCTCCTCATCCATCACCTGGTTTACTCATATGTATCTTTTATGCTCCCCACTCTTGTCTCCATCTCATCCTGTCCTCCTTAGACATCACCCGCCCCCTGCACGGCTCTCATTGCGTACCTGTTTCTCCTTTGGGAGGTACATGCTATAGTCATCCTCATTTTATAGATAAGGAAACTGAGGCACAGAGCCAGTCTAGAGTGGAAACAGGAGTGGAGATTTAAAAAGGGAAGAAAGGATGATGAAGCTGTGAAAAGCAAGATCTATTTAAGGAAGCTGACCGGCGGGGGGTAAGAAAGAGGAAGGAAATTTTCTTCCTTTTGTGTTTCCTCCACAGCAAGGCCCATTTTCCCCGGGGACCTGGAACTCAGGATCTTTGAAAAGACTCAGTCAGTTAAGAAGTCACTGAATGAACATTATTTATGTTCCATAGCCCATTCTCTATGTTGCATAGAGAATGTTCCATTCTCTAAAATGGAAATTAGAGAATTTGCTGCCAATTCCTCACATTTTGCATCATCTGAGGTTTCAAATACCTCTTTTGGCACATAGATCAGAGAAGGTAGGGCTTTGTGCTTCCTGTTGTCAATATCCCCAGAAATATAAGGAGCATATAGGCCCTTAGGTAACATTTTCCAAAACAAACTTCCATGAAGTATTGATTCAAAAGGATACATGCATTGCTATGTTCACAGCAGTGTTATTTATAATAGCCAAGGTTCGGAAACACCCCAATCCCCATCACTGGATATGTGAATAAAAAAAAAACTACTGTGCATTTATGCAACGGAATAATACTACTTAGCCATAAAAAAGGAGGAAGGATGAAGTTTTGTGACAGTGTTAGTGGATCTGGATAGTATTATGCTCAGTGAAATAAGCCCATCAGAGAAAGACAAATACCATATGATTTCACTTACATGCAGAATCTAATGAACAAGATAAACTAATAAACAAAATAGAAACAGGCTATTATATACAAAGTACAGACTGACAGCTGTCAGAGGGGAGGAGGGGCTGAGGGGCTGGATGAAATAGGTGAAGGGATTAAGAAAAAAACCCTCATTACAATTTGAAAGTGGCAGTCAGTGGCAGTCCTACTGAGACACAGACAACAGTATGGTGGTTACCAGAGGGAAAAGGGGATGAGGGAAGGGAGAAGACAACACAAAGGGTGGTTAAATGGTGACGGAAGGGAACTAGACTTTGGATGGTGAGCTCACAATCCAATGTCTAGATGATGTATTAGAGAATTGTAACTTGAAACCTATATAATTTTACTGACCAATGTAACCCCAATATGTTAAATAAAAATAAAATAAAGTGAATGGAAAAACAAAATATTTATATATATGTATGTGTGTGTATATATATATACATACAAATATATGTGTGTGTGTGTGTTTGTAAATTAAAGGGAAAAGGCCACCACAGATCAACTTGTATGTGAAACAAAAATCATACCTAATCAATGGTTGTTCAGCATTAAATGAATAGGCATAGCTTTCATTTGTGAAATCCTGGGGGTGATTCAACAGAGAAATAAATTAGCATTTTCCTGTCATTTCACCTTTGTTTGAATATTGACAGCCACTTTCAAATTGTATAACCTATACTTGTTATTTGAACTTCCTCAGCCTCAGTTTTTTTATATATACAGTGGGGGTAATAATAGTTTCTGCTCCCAGGTTGGGAAAATTAAATAAGTTAATACATAATAAGCTGTGTAGGACAATGCCTAGTCTACAGTAATATCCACATATTGCCATCATTGTGTCATTTACTAAACATAGATTTACTTAGCATCCTAGTACCTTCCAGGTACCAGTCCTGCATTAAGTCTAGGGATACATCAATGAACATTATCCTTATTAAAGCTCGTAGTTGTTTAAAGCATTCTTTCAGATGACTTAAAAAGATATCAACCCTGCTGCCA
>PVKM010047316.1:0-11481 GCA_004027735.1 Carollia perspicillata
AACTGAGGAAAACAGTCTAACAATATAATGGCACTACATACATATTTATCAATAATCACTTTAAATGTAAATGGTTTAAATGTTCAACCAAAAGATATAGGGTAGCTGAATGGATAAGAAACCAAGACCCATATATATGCTGCCTCCAAGAGACCCATCTCAGATAAAAAGATACATACAGACTAAATAAAGTAAAGGGATGGAAAAATATATTTCATGTAAATGGAAAAGAAAATAAACTTGTATAACTGTATTTATATTCAACAAAATAGACTTTAAAATCAAGGTTATAGTAAGAGACAAAGATGGACAGTACATAATGATAAAGGGAATAATCTATCAAGAGGATATAACCTTGGTAAATACTTACACACCCAGCACAGGAGCACCTAAATATATAAAGCAAATCTTGATGGAAATAAAGGGAGAGACTGACAGAAATACAGTCATGGCTGGGGATTTTAAAACTCCATTGACTTTGACAGTTTTCCAGGCAGCATTAAATGACACACTATATCAAATGTATTTAATTGATACCTTCAGACCATTTCACCCCAAAGCAGCAGACTAAACATACTTTTCAAGTGCACATGGAATGTTTTCTAGAATAGAACATATGTTAGAACACAAAACAAGTCTCAATAAATTTAAGAAGATTGAAATCATATCAAGCATCTTCTCTGACCACAATGCTATGAAACTAGCAATCACTCACAAGAAGAACACTGAAAAACACCCAAAGACATGGAGGCTAAATAACATGTTATTAAACAATAAATGCAATGATATCAAGGAAGAAATCAAAAGATACCTTGAAACAAATGAAAATGCAGACACAACAATCCAAAATCTGTGGGACACTAGGAAAGCAATCCTAAGAGAGAAATCCCTAGCATTACAAGTTTATCTCAGAAAAAACAAACAAACAAGAAAAAGCACAAATAAACATTCTAATTTTACACTTAAGAAGAAATTGAACAAAACAACAAAGGCCAAAGTCAGTAGAAAGAAGGAAATAATAAAGATCAGAGCAGAAATTAATGAAATAGAGTCTAAAAAATGATACAAAAGATCAATGAATCCAGGAGCTTGTTCCTTGAAAATATAAACAAGATTGACAAACCTTTAACCAGACTCATCAAGAAGAAAGAGAAAGGACACAAATAAATAAAATCAGAAATGAAAGACTAGAAATAACAACTGACACCAAAGAAACACAAAAGACTGTAAGAAAATAATTTGAACAACTTCACGCCAACAAACTGGACAAGGATGGAACAGATAAATTCCAATAAATATACAATCTTCCAAAACTAAATTGGGAAGAATCAGAGAATCTGAATAGACTGATTATTCCTAGTGAAACTGAAACAGTAATAAAAAAAAAAAACCTCCCCACAAACAAAAGCCCTTGACCAGATGGCTTTATAGATAAATTTTACCAAATGTTCCAAGAAGAACTAACAACTCTCATTCTAAAACTATTTCATAAAATGAGGAAGGAAGGCTCCCAAACTCATTATATGCGGCCAGCATTATCCTAAACCCCAAAACAGAGAAAGACACTACAAAGAAACAAAACTATAGGCCAATATCCCTGATGAACATAGATGCTAAAATCCTCAATAAAATATTAGGAAACTTAATAGAGCAATGCATCAAAAAAATCATACACCATGATCAAGTGGGATTTACTCCAGGAATGCAAATTTGTTGCAACATTTGCCAATCAATAAATGAAGAATAAAGAAAAAGTAGATTAAAAGCCACATGTTCATATCAGTAGATGCAGAAAAAACATTTGATAAAATCAATGGCATTTTTATACACTAATAATGAGCTATCAGAAATAGAAACTAAGAAAACAATTCCATTTACTATTGCAACAAAATATAAGATACCTAGGAATAAATTTAACCAAGGAGGTAAAAAACAAAAAACAAAAAACAAAACCCTGTACTCAGCCACTTAAGAAAGAAATCAAGGAAGATATAAATAAATGGAAACATATACCATGTTCATGGATTGGAAGAATTAACATCATTAAAATGCCCAGACTACCAAAAGCGATCTATACATTCAATGCAATTCCTATTAAAACACAATGACATACTTCACAGAACTAGAATGAATATTCTACAAATTTATATGGAACAAAAAAAGACCCTGAATAGCCTCAGCAGTCTTGCGAAAGAAGCACACACTTGTAGGTATCACAACTCTTGATATCAAATTATAGTACAAGTCCACAGTAATCAAAATAGCCTAGTACTGCCCTAGCTGGTGTGTCTCAGTGGATTGAGCACTGGCCTGTGAACCAAAGGGTTGCCGGTTTGATTCCCAGTCAGGGCACATGCCTGGGTTGCAGGACAAGTCCCCAGTAGGGAACACACAAGAGGCAACCACACATTGATGTTTCTTTCTTCCTCCTTCCCTTCTCCTCTCTCTGAAAATAAATAAAATATTTTAAAAAAAGCCTAGTAGTGTTATAAGAACAGACAGATAAATCAATGGAACAGAACGGAAGGCCCATCAATAAACACATGACTGTATGAACAATCAATATTTGACAAAGTTCGCAAGAGCAAATAATGGAGTGAAGACAGTCTCTTCAATAAATTATGTTGGGAAAACTGGATAGATACATGCAAAACAAAAATGAAACCAGGACACCAACATCCATCATATGCAAAAATAAACTAAAAGTGGATAAAAGACTTAAATGTAAGTCATGAAACCATAAAAATCTTAGAAGAAAACAGGCAGTAAAGTCTCAGATATCTAATGTAGCCATGTATTTTCTGATATGTCTCTTAAGGCCCTGGGACCAAAGCAGAAAATAAACAATGGGGCTACATCAAATTAAAAAGCTTCTTTATAGCTAAAGAAACCATCAGCCAGATGAATAGAGAACCCACTCTATGGGAGAACATTTTCATCAGTGAGACATCTGACTAGTATTTAATCTCCAAAATACACAAAGAGCAAATGCAACTCAATGGCAAGAAGACAAGCAACCCAATTAAGAAATGAGCAAAAGACTTGAATAAATACTTCTCCAAAGAGGACATACAGAGGGAACATATACATATGAAAAAACACTCAACACCACTAATCCTCAGTGAAATGTAAATTAAACCATCAATGAGACATCACCTTACACCTGTCAGAATGGCTACCATAAGTAAATCAACAAAAAACAAGTATTGGTGAGGATGTGGAGAAAAGGAAATCCTAGTGCACTGTTGGTGGGAATGCAGTGTGGTGCAGCCACTGTGGAAAACAGTACAGAGTACCCTTAAAAAATTAAGAATGGAATTCCTTTTCACCCAGTGATCCCATTTCTGGGAATATACCCAAAGGATCTCAAAATACCAATACAAAAATATGTGCACCCCTTGTTTATAGCGCTATTTACAATAGTGAAGTGTTGGAAACAGCCTAAGTGCCCATAAGTAGATGAATGGATTAAAGAATATAATATATTTACACAATGGCTTACTACATAGCAGTAAAAAAGAAGAAAATCTTACATTTTGCAAGAGCATGGATGGACCTGGAGAAAATTATGCTAAGTGAATTAAGCCAGTCAGTGACAGAAAAGTATCACATGATTTCACTTATTTATGGAATCTAATGAACACAATAAACCAATGAATAAAATAGTAACAGAAGCTTAGCTACATAAAAGAGACTGTCGGATGCCAGAAAGTAGGGGGTGGGATGAAAGATGAAGGGGTTAACCAAGGAGTGTTCATGCAGAGCACTTTGACTTGGGAAGGGATGTCTGTGGGGCTTGGTGGACGTATGGAAAGGGAGAAAACATGGGAACTACTGTAACAGCATAAACAATAAAAAAATTGCTAGATAATATGTTCTGCGAGACCACAAATAATTATTTGAAGGTGTTAAGTCCATCTATGTTGTTCCATAGTTTGTTTTAGCCAATGATATTTTCTCTTCTTCTGTACTCAACCAATAAGACCCAAATCATAGACTATATTCTCCAAAAGCACCCTTTACACCACAGCACTGATAATCAAACTTACTTGGTCTCCTACATCATATTCTATATTATCTATCAATCATTCATGTTATCTTTTAAATACTTTACTAATAGCTTCTTTCTTGCCTGTTTTAATTCTCTAGAATAGCTTTATGTACCTGGGTTAGGAATCAATGTCTTCTATTTCTCTTGAGTCAGAATCATAGGACCTTAGGTCTACAAAAATCCTAAGGTCATCACGTGACCTTTTCTCATTTCATAAATGTTGAGACAATTGAGATTTAGAGAAGACTATAGCAAGAATAGAACCCAGATCTCTTGACTTCCAGTTCCTTGTTTTCATCACTATATAATTGGCACCCCCACAAACAGAATTATCTTCTGGAGGTTGAGCCCCTTGTAATACAGGCTTTCCCTACTAGGTGAGTGTTCTAGGAACCCATCTGTATCATTGTACTGGGTAGCATAGTTGTAAGAGGCTGCATTTGGCTTCAGGAAATTTTTTTTGGAAGAGTCTTTCAACATTTTCCCATTTCACGATAGGTTATTTATGAGCACACTTGCCCACCTTGCACTGAGTATTCAGCAGTTTTTGACCAAAAACAGTATGACCTCCATACCTCACCTCCCTATTTACATGATATTGCCCTGGGCAACTTTTTTTTTTTGTTTCCACCATTGAAAAAAGTCTTCGAAGGGAAGTATTTTGCCTGTGTGGAAGTGGTGAAACAAAAAATAGCAGAAGTACTAAAAGGCATTGTGACTGAAGAGTTCAAAAACTGTTTTGAGCAGTGGAAAAAAATGTCTCAATAGGTGTATTGCATCAGATAGAGAGTACTTGGAAGGTGACTGAAATTTAAACATGTAAAAAAATAAATACACAATTTTTAATGAATAAATTCCATTTTGGAGGTGTCCCTTGTATGTGTTCTCTTTCCTGTTAAATGCCTACCCAACTGCTAGAGTCCCAGGAAGCTGCTGAAGAACCTTGTGCAGATTAAGCAGTTGGGACATTTAGGCTACATTTAGTGCTATTGCCTTCCAATATTGACAAGTTCTCTACTCAGCTAAGAATGCTTCATAAGCTACATCAATAGTTCTCTGAAAAAATCGGGTGATATTTATCAACTATATTTTCACTGGTCTTCTTTGTTTTTTAAATGTTATTCAAGATATTGTGATGACCTCATAAATGCACATGTGCATGCATATATTAAATTATATACAAGGCCTGTCCAGAAGGTATCCAGCAATGTCATATAAAAAATTGGGACATTTATTGAAGAAGATACAAGATACAAGAAACATGATACATAGGACAATGACATCTCAGTCCCCTTCAAAGTAGACACCTTGGAACCTCACAGAGTTCTCACATTGCCATTAGCTGCTCCATCGTATTTTTCCTATACCTCATTGATGGCCTGAAATCTCTTCCCTTTCAAAGATTATTTTAGCTCTGGGAAAAGCCAGAAATCTCCTGGCACAAAATCTGGGCTCTAGAGGGGCTCAGTCACGTGGGTGATTTGATGTTTCACCAAAAATCTGCATGAAATATGACACATGAGTAGGTGTGTTGTGATGAAGCTACCAATCATCAGTTGCCCATAGCTGTGGACTTCTGAATCATCTGAATAGTTTCTGCAGAGGAATGTTCAAGCTTCACACAAAATTTGATGCAGATTAGTTACTCTACTCACTCAGTCATTTTGAATGCAATGGCCACACACTACACATGTTCACTCAATGGTGTCTACCACCCCCATTGACTAGTACCATGAAGTTGCCATTGTTCATGCATGTGCATTCCAGTCCAATCTCCTTGGCTGCTACATTACATGGATGTCGTGTAAACTGTTCTTGTTATATTAACAATAGCTGGACTCTTTCCAGACAGATCTCATATATCTACATATGGATTGTTTTAACATGGAAATCTGAAGAAAATGGTTTGAATTAAATTGTTGTTTTAAGACTGGAATATATCCCTCAGAATTTTGAAAACTGGCACTAGATAGCCTGGGGAAAAATGCTACAATTCTTAAACTAATCTGCAGTTAGATTTAAAATAAAACTCATACTTATCTGGTTTTTTTTGCAAAGACCTTTAGAAAGTTCAGATTCATCTTTCCTGTACACATACATAACTACAGCGAATGGCCAGGAATTAATAGATTTTTTACAAAGAGATTAGGATGTGTGTCTTATTTAAAAAACTGCAACAGTTCATTTTTGCCAGGGATTTCTGCCATATCTTATAAAGGCCTATTATACTTCGCAAAAGCATGTTAGTACTATTTGCATTAAATAAGGACACAGCTTCCAGTTAAGGGTAAAATAATAACAAACACAGCACCACAACATCTTCTGAGTAATGGATATCTGCTTTTTCCTTTCTTTTCTTTTTTTAAGGGCTTTACCTTTAAAAAAAATTGTTGTTCAAGTACAGTTTTCTGTCTTTTACTCCCATTCCAGTCCACCCCCCAGTGCTCCCCACCTCCCTCCTATTTCCACCTCCCTTAATTTTTGTCCATGTGTCCTTTATACTTGTTCCTGTAATCCCTTCCCCTTTTCTCCTGAAATTCCTTCCCCTCTCCCCTCTGGTTACTGTCAGCCTGTTCTCTATTTCAGTGTCTTTGGTTTTATTTTGCTTGCTTGTTTGGTTTGTTGATTAGGTTCCACTTACAGGTGAGATCATATGGTATTTGTCTTTGACTGTCTGGCTTATACCACCTGACATAATGCTCTCCAGTTCCATCCATGCTGTTGTGAAGGGTAGGAGCCCCTTCTTTCTTTCTGCTGCATAGTATTCCATTGTGTAAATGCACCATAGTTTTTATTTTAAATTCTCACAATAATTATATTTTGAAGGCTTTTGCTTGGTATTTATTATATATATATATGAATGTTGCTGTTTTAACCTTATGTGATTTCACTTTAGCCTATTTCAGTTATAATGGGATCCTGGGTCTAGGATCTATTTAGAAAATGAGAAACAACCTATATTGCATTGGAGAGTTCAGGAAAAAAATCCAGCAGCAGTTCTTAAACAGTTTTTCATATTAGAATATGAACAAACGTGTGTACTCCTCTGTTGCCTCAGTGAAGATCTGCACATTGAGTCTTATTTTCCCAACCTCCTCTCCAGGGCTCAGGTGTAAATAAACACTCACTCTTCTACTTGAATTCAACTATCAACTAGAATCAATGTCTCTAGTGCTTCTCCAGGCTTACATCAGGCTTACAACTTTGAGACTGATTTTACTTAAATAACTATTTTCTTACATCACTACTCTACCTAAGAACCCTATTGCCTACCATATCAAAGACATAGTGTCCACCCACTTTTGAAGAAACTCCATTCTGCCTCCACAGATAACTAGCCAGAATAGAAACTTGGGATAAAGACAGCTAAGTTTTCAGGCAGGGCTAAGACAGAGAATCTGAGAACTCAAACATATCTATAGGTAGATAGCTTGGCAGGGAACAGTTTAGGAGCCCACACATCTGGATAACTGTCATTCTTACAAGTCCAAACAACATAGTAATTCTAAAAAACTATGCAAATTTTGAGGGAATGAAAGTTCTCAAACATAAAGAAAGGAAATGTCTCCAAATACAGTAGGTATATTAGCCAGCTATTACTGACCACCCCCTAAAAAAAGAAACAACTGATTATTATTCTATGGGTCACTGATACTTCTGCTGATCTAGATCAGTCTTGGCTATTTCCACTGGGATCATTCTTTTATCTGTGGTCAACTGAAGAGTCAACTAAGGACTAACTTGTACAGCCTAGAATTCCTCCCAAATAAGTCAGCTCTCCTCCATGTGTGTCTCACATCTTTCCAGCAAGCTAGCCCAGGCATCTTATCATTATGTTGGTAGAGGTCAGAGACAGGAAAGAAAAATGCACAAGCACTTAGAAATTCTTTGTGAATATACCTGCTGCTGGAAGTCAGAGACCAGATGTTACTTTTGTAGTGTAAAAGCAATCCTGTGTATCTATTCCAGTTTTTAAAGTCCAAAGTGAACAAAAGAAGAGCAGTTAATCTGCCATTCACTGTTGACTCTTGGTTCTAATAATAAATGCAGCATAATAAAAATTAATAAAGTCTCTTTTTGCAGTAATCTTGCTAATGTCACACTGGCAAAAGAAAGGCATATGGCTATGACCAGAGTAAATCTGGAAAGACATGACCTAAAAGCTTAAATACTGACAGACATAACCACAGTAGGTACAACAGAACACACACACAAAGTAGAGTGAAAGGAGCTCTAACCCTTATATTATGATAGACCCTACTTGTCTTCCACCCATTTATCCTCCTTGTGTTATTTATAAAGCAAATGTGTTAATAGATGAATATGTGCATAATAGCAGTTGCTGCTAATTTCCTAATATAACTTTGTGGCAAAAATGTTTGTCCTATATTTTACATATTCCCAGGGGTCATAACAAAGACAGCTATGCTATCTACAACCTGGAAATGTTACACAGAACAGATTACCTAAGGGAATTCACAAACACTGCACAGATGGAAGAGTTATATAATAAAAGCAGTGATTCCCAATACTTCAAGATACAAAGCCTGCACTTATAAACTGAATTTTAATATTTTTCAGAAAAGTAATAACTGTCTACCATCTTCTGGCATGTAGTATTTGAAACAGTCACCCCACAATTCTCTTCTACTTTCCTTGCTAATTGTTAACCCATCTGTACCCTGATTCCATTTCCATTGGGCTTAAAACTCTAAGCTTTTTGAGCCTGAAGTAAATTTCCATTTTTGTATCCTGTGTACTCAGTTTTGTTGTTTCTCAAGTATTTGAACCATATCCTTCAGTATCCTGGTATTTGTCAAAGCTTCAGTTAGAAAAGTTGTGCCCAAGTTAGGCCTATCTCCTTCAAAACCAAATATCATTTTTGTCCATAGGAAGAAGGGGCATGGGCTGGGGTGGGAGCCATAACAGTAAACAGGATAATCATGGTGTCTGCCCTCACCACAGCTTATAATTTAGTGGGGAAGAGTTCTAACATAACGTTTAAATAAAATTGAACAAAGTAATCAAAATGCTAAGAGGATCTCTTTCCCATTTCCTTTCTTCCACTTTCTAACTCACCAAAAACAGAAGGTTGCAAAGTAAGTGAATGGGTTATCACAATATATATGACCTAAAAACATGGCTGAAATCTCTAGCTCATCTGTGTTAACTACCTAATATCTGAAAGCATATCCAATGTAAGTGACAGTATTTGACACAGTAGTAAAATAAGGTTCTGATAGTTCCCCTTAAGGAACTTACATAATTAGTAAGAAATAAATATATGACTTATTGATGGTTCAGATTGACAGAATCTAAAAACTTGAGAGTTCCAACATGAGGAAGATGGTAAAATAATACTATTTGTCACTTGGAAAATGGATGTCCTTTAAGGTACACACTGGTTATGAAGAAAGTTGTTTTCCCATAAGGAAAAAAAAGACCATCAGTTGGCATTCATGAGGGCAATGATTTACAGATGCCTATAGTAAGGTAACAATCTACTCTGGATCTCAACAATTTGCCTACAAGAGAAGAAAAAATATATAAGGATTAAAGAGAGAAGTCATAGAGAGAAAATAGATCTTTCACTTCTCTGATACATAGGTTGGAGAAATAACAGTAGGTAAGATCTTGGTTTGTCTAAAAAAATGGCAGAAAAGTTTGAGCAAGAAAAAAGCAAGAGCAAGAAAAAAATAGTTTACTTTTACAACCTATTGCACTCAAATCACTAATGCTCAAATGACTAATACCCACAATAATTGCATGCTTTATAATAACTACCTGCATCTGAGCCCTGTCTACCTGCCCTAAAACATCCCAGCAATAGTTAGCCTGCCACAAATCTACTGGCCACATTTCAGTTTCTGGAACAGGGCAAGTTCTCTACCACCTCAAGTTTTATACACAGGTTGTTTTCTCTTCCTAAAGATCTCTAAGCACAGTTGCATCCCTTGAAATCTCAATAGCCAGTTTGACCTTTACCCTAAAGATCTCGGCTTAGACGTAACTTCCTTAGAGGGGAACCCCCTTTATATTCAGTCTAAAGTGTATTTTTCTACACAAACAAGTGGCACTTCATCAAATTAAGAATGGCTAAAGAAAATATCAGCAAAATGAAAAGGGAACCAAATGTATGGGAAGATACATTTGTCAATGATACCTCGGAAAAGGATTTGATCCCTGAAATATATAAAGAACTCACACAATTCCACTCCAGGAAGGCAAACAATCCAATTAAAAAATAGGCAAAGGACCTGAACAGACACTTTGCCAAAGAGGGCATATAGATGGCCCAGAGACATATGAAAGGATGCTCAGCATCACTATCCATCAGAGAGATGCAAATTAAAACCACAATGAGATACCACTTTACACCAGTCAGAGTGGCTATCAAATCAACAAACAACAAGTGCTAGGGAGACTATGGAGAAAAGGGAACCCTAGTACACTGTTGGTGGGAATGCAGACTGGTAGAGCTACTGTGGATAACACTATGGAGTCTTCTCAGAAAATAAAAAATGGAACTACCTTTTGACCCGGCAATTCTACTGCTGGGATTATGCCCTAGGAATCCTGAAACACCAATCCAAAAGAACCTATGCATCCCAATGTTCCTAGGAGCACAATTTACAATAGCCAAGTGCTGGAAAAAGCCTAAGGGCCCCTCAGTAAATGAGTGGATCAAGAAATTGTGGTACATTTGTACAATGGAATACTATACAGCAGAAAGAAAGAAGGGACTCCTACCCTTCACAACAGTATGGATGGAACTGGAGAGCATTATGCTAAGTGAAATAAGCCAGGCGGTGAAAGACAAATACCATATGATCTCACCTATAAGTGGAACCTAATTAACAAAACAAACAATTGAGTAAAATATAACCAGAGACTTTGAAATAAAGAACAAACTGACATTGACAAGAGGAGAGGAGGGTGGGACAATGTGGGAAAGATGGGGAAGAGTCAGGGAACATGTATAAAGGACAAACGGAAAAAGATGACAGGGGAGCACTGAATGTGGGAGGTGGGGTTGCATGGGGAGAGTAATGGAAAGAGAATGAGGACAAATATAATTGAACAACAATATAAAAATTAAAGTATATTTTTCTGCTGCCTTCTCCCACCACTACATTATTCTGTAGCAATTTCTGCATTTAATTAGCTCATAACTAATAACCTATCTCAAACTTCAATTAAATGTTTTTTTTAAATTTATTTTAATTGTTGTTCAAGTACAGTTTTCTGTCTTTTACTCCCATCCCAGTCCACCCCAGTGCTCCCCACCTCCCTCCCATTTCCACCTCCCTTAGTTTTTGTCCATGTGTCCTTTATACTTGTTCTTGAAACCCTTCACCTTCTTCCCTGAAATTCTCTCCCCTCTCCCGTCTGGTCACTGTCAGCCTGTTCTCTATTTCAGTGTAAATGTT
>PVKM010047317.1:0-11482 GCA_004027735.1 Carollia perspicillata
GTCTGCAGGACACAATGTCTCCCAGAGGACACAGCTCCTCTCTGCCAGAGAATCACATCTGAAAATGGTGTGTCAACAGGATTAGGGATTTTTGAAAATGGCGGAAAAAACTCTGCTCATTATCCAATCACCCTAATACATTTTTGCATAGTGCTTTACCTGTATACTTGGAGTTAAAAAAAAAAGATTTCCAAACAAGCTTTTAAAACCACAATTCTGGTTATGTCACTCTCTGCTTAAAACCCTCCAGTGGCTTCCCGTTGCACTCAGGATGGAACCCAAGGTCCTGAACAAATCTATGAAGCTCCCACCGCCTGGCAGCCAGTTGCCCTGTCAGTGGCATCTCAGGCACTCGGCCAGCTTTTCTCTCTTCACACTCTTCCAGGCCCCTCCCAGCTTAGGGCATCTGCACGTGTGGGTCCCTCTGTGCCCAAACAGGTTTCTCAGTATCTCTAATGGCTGCCTAATGTCCCATTTTGCTGATTTGACCCAAAATTCCAAAACACCTCTTGCATCATTCAGTTGTTTCCAGAGTTTTCACCGTTGGAGACACTACCATGACGGATGAGTGTGCACACACTGGTTTGGGGCGGGGGCTTGTTTTGGATGATTTCCTTAGGACTAAGTTCCAGGAGTAGGTGTCTAAGGCGAAGAAACATGTCTGCACTGCTTCTGCATCACATTGACCTTCCGCTTTCAGAGCGTGTTCCCTCAGCAGTGTTTGAGCCTGTCCATTTCACTACCAGCTGGATAGCCTTAAGTTATCATTTTCAGTAATTATACATTTTTATTCTCATGGCTGCATTAATTTATATTTTCAAGTCTGTTTGTTATTAGTAACAAAATGTTTTACTATTTTTTGAGCACCAGCAAGGGTACCAGTTGCTTCATACATACTAACTCATTTAATTCTCACAACTTACAAGAAAGATATCATGGATAATGTTTTATAAGAAAGAAACTGATTGTTGAGAAGGTTAACTTGCTCAAATTCATAGAGTCATAGTAAGTAGCAGGATGCAAATTCAAAAGCCATTGCTTTATGCAATGTTTTTTCTACCTCTCTATCCCCTAGTTGATCTTCTGCACCAGGTGCGAGTTCTGCAGGCAGCTGACATGCCGTGGCTTCCGGTGCAGTGCTTCGCCCTAGGTTCGCAGGAACACACACGGGGAGCGCCTGGCCGTGTGCCTTTCCAGAGGTGGCAGTCTGCAGACAGGAGATACTCACCCCCTGGCTACTCCCACCGACCCTCCCCTCCTTTCAGATTAAATCCTTTATTTTTATTTATTTATTTATTTGGATTTTGTTTATTTATTTTGAGAGAGAGAGAAAGAGAGGGAGAGAAACATTGACGTGCAAGAGAAACATCAGTCGGTTGCCTCTGGCCCTCCCCCAACCTGGGACATGGCCCACAACACAGGCAGGTGCCCTGACCGGGAATGAAACCACCACCTTTTGCTTTGTGGGATGATGCCCAACCCACTGAGTCACACCAGTCAGGGCAGATGAAATTCTTTATTGATTAGAGACTTCACTCTATAAACTGAAGTTTAAACTCAGTAACAGATGCGTTAAGATGCTCACCCCTCAGAATTGTTTACAAATCAATGAGCACAAAGGAAGTACTCTGCTACCTATAAAACAGTCTACCGATGTTAGGTTTGTTATCTTTAAAAAATAACAGTGGGAGAAATGAAGAATGACTACGGGATTTCTTCTCGGGTAATGGAAATGTTCTAAAATTGATTGTGGCGATGATTGCACACCTCTGTGAATATACTGAAAAATACGGGATTTTACACTTTGAGTGAGCAAATTGTATGTTATGTGAATTCTATCTCAGTTAAACTATTATTTAAAAAGTATTCATAAGATATTGAAGGCTTTGTCACTATGGTCACTATGCTATTCCCTCCAAATGGTTCTGCCATTCATTCATTCTACAATTATTTCTTGATGATCTGCGATGCACCTGGCTAAGCACTTGGGACACAGAGGTGAAGACATAGACACAGTCCCTATCCTCACACAGTTGGGATCATGGACTTCAGATGAGAAATGACACGAGGGTGTGATAAATGCTCTATTGTGGAAAGAGAAAGGCAGCCAGGGAACATGCAGCACAGGGGCTTGTCTTTGGTCGGAGAAGGCCTCATCTCTGACGTAGGAAGGCTACGGGCAGTGGGAAGGGCATGAGTGGAGGCTCAGTGTGGGTGGAAAGAGCCCTATGCATTTGAAACACTGCGAACCAGCCAAGAGAAAGGGAAAGGGAGAAAGGGAGGCAGGGAGGGACAGGCCTGAGAGGTAGGTGTGGGCAGGATCACAGAGGGTCTTATAGGCTTTTTAGGAAGTTTGAATTTATCCAGTGGACAACAAGAACCCATTGATGGTGCATCGATCAATTAAAAGGAGACAAGATCAGAGTTTGTAATGTGGAGAATAGGTTGGAGAAGAGAAAGAGGCAATTAAACAGATTTTTAAAGTATGTAGGAGGTAGAAGTGATAGGATTTAGTGGTTGAACTGCTGCTTGGAGTGGCAGAGGGAGGAAGAGAATTCCAGGTGACTCATAGATTTGTAGCTGGGCACATGGGTGACCGAGTGAGATGGGGAGTCATGAAGGAGCAGCGGGGTGCCTTCTGCTCCCGATGCGTGAGTGAGAGCGCACAGCAGCCAGGACACACAGTGGTGAAGGACCAAGACAGTGAAGCCACACTGGCTCTGCCACCTTGTCGCTGTTACCTAGCCTCTTTGTGACTCAGCTTCTTGGAGATGAAGTAAATAACGGCTTTCTCAAGTGCTTTTGTGAGGACTATATGAGTTAACGTATGTGAGGCACTCGCAATATATGTGTAAAGACGATATAAGTGTTCACACATTGTAAAGATGGCACAGTACGTGTCATTATCGTCATTAGTGTCATTATACATAAAAAAGGTGCAGCCCAGGAGGAGTTAGATGCACGTGTCTGTCAGCAGTGGGAGGGTGTGGATTTCAAAGGCAGCAGCAAGCAGATGTTGCTGAAGTCTTTGGGAGTGAAGTCAGAGGGCAAAGCACCGGGCAAGAGCCCCGAGGTGCTCCAGTATCAGAGGGACAGGTAGAGCCTGTCAAGGGGACCCCAAGGACATACATGGCAAAGAGACAGATGTTAAGCCTCAAGGAACATCCATGTAACTTGTTGGGGCTCCTGGCCATTCTTACACTTTGCTTGCCTAGTCGAGATTGCCCTAGCTAGAGTGTATCCGGGACACATCAGTGAATCCAGTAAACCGGGTTTTTAACATCTATACCCAGAAACACATTTTCAGAGTGTATTAAGCCTGAATGCAACCTCCTATAAAAACAAGAATCCTTTGGGGACAGGGTCCACCCCCATACTCATCACTTTTACAAGTTGGGACCTTGGCGCACTGAGTGTGTGCTTTCCTTCATCAGGGCTAGCCTATGCGGCACGAACATTTTCTTCCTCAGTTTTGTGTCTGTTTCCATGCCCCGCCTGGATCATCGGTTCCTAAGGAAGTGAAAAATTAGGGGCCAGGGATTGATTTTTTGTTGAGTTCCTGTTTCTGAGGCACTGTTGCCAAATGATGCATGAAGCAGGTCCTCCAAAAAAATGGTGGTAACTGATAATGGCCATTTTCTTCTAGCAAGGGCAAAACAGTCCTGCGGATCCAGTCCCCTCAATTAATCAGTGAGAAATAGTTCCTTATCACTGTGATACCATCAGTTGATAATGATTCTTTACATTTTCTATAGTGTACTGTGCAGAATACTTTGATATAACTTCATTAGACAACACCTATCTGTGAGGTTGTGATCATTATTTTCATTTTACAGATGAGAAAACCTGGACTTAGGGACATTTGTTAACTTGACAAAAGTTTTACACTGTAAGTCAAGGGCCAAGACTGACAACTGACAGGGGCGTGGAGAAGCAGGTAGGCAGGGGGCAGTGGAAGCCATGCATCCTGGAAGCGGGACTCACAAGGGTGCATGGTCTGCAGAGGATTTAAAATAAGAGAACCAAATAAAGACCCTCTGCTTTTTAGTATCACCATGAGCCAGTAATGCTAAATAATATCAGTGAAAAAGTACTCCTCCCTACTGGGCACAGAGCAGCTTGCTTTTTCTACCTTCCAACAGAGACATTAAGACAGCAAGTGAGCTTCATTTCCAGTCACACAGAGATTTCTCTCAGGACTTTGCAAGGCGTTTCATGTTCCAAATTCCTGCCTTTGTTGAAACACATACCTACCTTTTCTTTGGGGGTGTTCAGAGACTTACAGAATTATGCTTTCCCACAAGAAATAACTGCCACATGGCCAAACATTGAGAAACTCCCGAGCCCAATGAACAGAATTTCCCAAGAATCTTCTAGAAGAGCAGCACCCATTCCCTCCTTCAGCAAAATGCACTGAATATGATGCAAGCTGGAGCCGTGGGTGCAGATGGCTGGCAAGGAGAGGAAGACAGCTACCCCTGCCCTGCTAGGGATGTAAACAGCTTCTTTTGAGGATGAGCTGGAGGAATCTGTCTTAGTGCCCAAGACCTGGGCCTCTTTACAGCATACAACTCACTTTCCTATGGGCTTTAGCTGGAAATGTCCAGAATTCTCCCATCTTCACTGAGAAGGGCAATTACTTGCTCCAAAACCACAAAGGCTAATTCGGTATCGGAGAGTCCTAGAGGTTAATAGCCCAGACCCGAGGGGTTTCCTGGAACCTAGAAGTCTCAGTAGTGACTGGGACAGTCTCAGGCAAATCAGGATGGTTGGTCATCCATTCTTCTCGTGATTGAGATTTCTTAATTATTAGGTAGTGCTCACTTTACTGTTGTTGGAGTCACCATGGGTCCCAAGCTTGGGGCACAGAGAGACTGGGCAACATCTTCCAGATACCTATAGGACCAGCACCAGGACAGACTCACAGAAGCTCCAGGAAGGCCCTGAGGAGCGGTTTCTCAACAGTGACACTTGGACATTGTGTGCAGGATTTCTATCTGTGGGGGGCAGGGGTTGGGGGCTGCTATTCAGTGCACTGCGGGATGTTTAACTGCATCTCTGGCCTCCACCCACTAGAAGCCAGTAGCTCTGCCCTGTTGTAATGATCAAAGACGTCTCCAGATATTTGCAAATCTCTCCTGACAGGGGGAGTAAAATTGCTCCCCGTTGAGAGCTGCGGCCCTAGAGAGATGTCTTTTGCTACCTCCCTAAGAACTTGGGGCTGCTGGGTACATATCAAGGCCAGTAGAGGGGGTGTCCTGGCTTCAGGCTGAGCCCAGCCACCCCATTTGACCATGTGGACGTCTAATGGCCACTCTGCACCCTTCCTGGGAAGAAGCAGAGTCAGTCTGGTGGCTGGGGCCCCCTGGGGCAATGCGGCCTGAGCAGGTGCCCCTTAAACAAGCTCTTCCCATTGGGTGTTACAAGGAATGCTCCCTGTCCTATGAGATGCTCTGTGGAGAAGAGGGAGTTTAAAGGATACTAAATACATGTCTGTTCCCAAAGCACATCACATATTTAAGGCTCTGAGAAATCTTGCAATAAGGGAAGCTGTTTAAATTTTACAACCCAGATTTACGCTAATGTCAATCTGTCCATTAAGACTGAAACACACACACACACTCAGAAGGTTGAAACACAATTGGCTCAACCTCCCAATCATAGGTTATTTGGAAACTCTGGCGCCCTCTCTGGAGTTTCTGAGAACTTCCAGAGGGCTGTGCTCTTGTAGTCACTTCTGGTTCTGCGTTCAGCCTTGCTCTGGATGGTTCAGCTCATTCATATTGCACCTCTTACCACTTCCCCCTTCTTTCTGCTCTCTGCTGACCAAGATGTGGATTTCAGTCCCCTTTGCAGGATTTCCCCTTTCCCTAAATACCTGCACCGGCATTACTGAGGTTTGGAGCAGTGAAAGTCTCCTGCGTGATTTTAAACCCCTTTCCTCTGGAAACTTTCCTTCTTATCTTCCTAACTCTGATTCTTCCAGCCTCCTCCTCCCCCACCCAACGTCCTTCTCCTCACTTATTGTACAAAACAGCTTCACTTTCCCATCCTTACTTGATCTCTTGGACCTACGTTTGCACTTTCAAAGCCTTGTTAACAGGTGACCACATAATTTATCAAACTATGACGCTTGTAAGAGTGAAAGGGGACCTAATACTAATTTTGCTGGGATAACAAATGTGCACCAGGAAAGTCCCCAGAAAACCAAGGCACATGGTCACCACACATTTCCGCTAACACAAAGGGCTCTCTGGGTTAGGCTGTGCTCTTCAGCACCACGGAAAAGGTGGCAGAGGCTTGGAAATTGTCATGTGTCCTTCCCACCTTTCCCCCCTATCACCAGCCCCCGTAAGTGGATGGAGCTATAGGGTATGTTTTCTTATTGGTAGTGGCTCCCATCCGCTTTGGTTTTAAGTGAAAGATTCTTTTTTTTCCTCCATTACTCTTTGCTTGTTCATTATTTCTCAGACTTCTCTGGTCATAGATCTCATTTACTCTTCACTCCAATACCCATTAATATCTCCCATAACTAGAAGAATACACTTTGGGAACACCTGAGTCCCGAGGGAGGGAGGACTGTCAGTCTACATTGCTGAGTAGACTGGGTGAAATCACCTTGGGTGATGACAGGATTAGGGTAGAGACCAGGAATCTGGCTTCAGGGAGTGAGAGGGAATCTGCAGGTTAACAGGTAAGAGCAGCAAGAGAGCAGAGAGTGCTTCAGGCAGAGGCAGAATCCCCAAAGGATCGGGGGCTCCGCACTAACGTTTCATGGACAATGCTGTGGGAAATGCTGCCCTGCATCACTGATTCCCAGACTCTGAAGGTGACTCATTGCCTAGATCTCATTTCTCCCTGCTGCCCTCCTCCACTCCAGACACACTCACCTCCTTGCTGTTCTTGGACCATGTAAGGGGCTCACTCCACCTCAGAGCCTTCGCACCTGTTATTTCTTCTTCCTGAATTCTCTTCCTCATTTATCCTCAGGTCTCACTTTCTCACTTCCTTTAGGTCAAATGTCAGTGAGGTCTTCCCTGACCATCTCATAGCCTCTCACTCCCACCTGGTGGGTCCTACCTTCTAGAACTTGTTTTATTTTTCTCCATAGCACATGCTACCATATGGCTGTCTGAATATGTGCTTGTTTATTTGTTTATTTCCTGTCTTCCCCTCCCTTGAGGACAAGGATTTGCCTGTTGGGTTCACTGTTATAGTCCCAGAGTTTAGATCATGGTGGTATTGGATAAATATTTTTAAATTAAGGGAAGGAGTTAGACATCGTCCAAGGTCCTCACGGGAGCTGTCCCCAGTCAGTGGTGACATGCAGCCCACTTCCCACTAGGTGCTCCTTCCCAAGCCCCTTTCCCAGGTGAAAGCTCATCCTTGGTGGGAGCTCATCAAGTCTCACTCCCTCAGTAAGCAGTCCCCCCTCCACCCTTGGTATATTGTTCAGACATCCAAGGTAGTCAGCCATCTACATCTCCACAGACATGAACGTGACTCATCATTAACTCCTGCAGGGTGTTAACTCCTGACAGGGCAGAACAGGAGAGGCAAAATTCCAGAAGGTGGGCCCTAAATATGAACTCATAAATATGAACTCCTTCCTCAGCCCCAGCCTCAGGGGGGTGAGAGCTAGAAAGGGCTCCTTTGTGGGCCAGTCTGTCTCAGGAACCTGGGGCAATGGATGGTTGGGCAGCTCATGTCCTTTGTCACTCCTTTCCCTTAGATTGTACTTTTCTTCCAATGAGTAAGAAGAAATACACATTTACCTTTATCAGAATATGTTTTATATACTTTTAAAAACATACATACACATACACATCTAAAGCGAAAGCTGTGTCAGGATCCAGTCGGGCTACAGGTCTAACTCTCCACACTGGAGCATCTCATCAGCTTGCCATCAGTAGAATACAATGGAGGCATACTCCACTTGGTGTGGTGATGTCCTCCTGGGGTGATCAAAAGGGGGCATGTTGGCGTAGACAGCAAAGTCATCCTCTTTCCAGGGGGCCAGGTTGATCACGTTGGAATATATGGCATCAACATGGCAGGAAGGTTCCTTTAGAGACAGGACCCCCATTAGAGTCAGAAGGCCGGGTGCCAAAGACCAGAGAATCCCCTCTACTAGGCTCTCCACTGGACAGCAAGCAGAACACTGGGTTCTTGCTGAACAAGCCCCAGATCCTCCCCAATTTTCAAAAACATTTCTTTTGGAGTTGTTCTCTGCCTCACCTCACCACGCCTGCATGGGGTCTGTCAAGGAAAGAGCATGAAGTCATGGTGGAGGTGACTGGGAGCCCCTCCAGGCATGACTCAATGCTGTTCTTACCGAGGATTTGTGGAGAAAGTTGGCCCGATGCCTCAGCTGTTTCTTAAAAAGCCCTGGAAAAATTAATAAACTCAGAGTCAGCCTGAGTTGGAGCAGTAACCATCTTTACTTGATTGATTGCTGAACTTGGGGTTAAACTTTGAAATTCAATATCTACCATGTTCAATCCATTCTGCCTCTGAGGCTGAGCCAAATGCCCAGGAAGAGACAAGGAGAGTATTAGTCCACTTTATAATTTTGGTTGTTATTTAGATGAGATTATTTGGCATCAATATTTCTTTTAGCTGATGCACATAATAAATAAGTGTGTGTGCAGATGGCTTCCAGCATAAGGAACTTGTGTCATAAATAAATCTTATTGCTCAATCCAGAATCCATGGCAACCCCAGGGAACAGACCCTGTAGCTTACCCGCCCTTCCCCTTTCCCAAAGTCTCCCCCAATAAAAGACTCCCCCATCGCCACCCTAAGTTTCTCCCCTTTCTACATTTTCAGTTCCAGGGCCAACTTGTTTAACTCACTCTTGTGCCTCCATTTCTTCAGGGTCATGGACAAGAGACCCACTAGGAGCAAGATGATGGCCACGACACCAATGGAGCCAGAAATAGCTATGGCTGCTGTGCTGAAGCTGAGGAGAGCAAATAAGAGAATGAGGACAGCCACCCAGCTGCCCTGTCTGGCCTTGGTGCTGACCACCCTCAAAATCACCCTGTGGTCCCGCTGCTATAGAAAGTCTCCCAACTCTGGGCTTCCATCTCCTGCCTCCATTTTGAGCCTCTTTTCTCTGCGTCAATCTCCATGGCCAATCTCCATGGTCCCTCCCACACCAGTCTTCACATTTGGGCCAAGAAGACCCCCTCTCCAAAATCGTCACTATTCCTCTATAGGTCTAGCCTTTCCCTCACCCGTTAAGTTCTTTAGGTGTAGTCCCCAGCGTCAGGGTGGTGACCTTCCCTGCAGAAAGGGACACAGAGGAAAAACAAAGGAGATCTGAGGGTAATTTTTATACACAGGCTATATACTGAAATGGCTGTGCCCCGCCAAAATCCACATGTTAAAACCCAACCCCCAATGGGATGGTTTTAGGAGGTGGGACCTTTAGGAGATGATTAAGTCATGAGAGTGGAGCCCTCATGAACAGATTAGCGCCCTTACAAAAGAGACCCTGGAGAGCCCCTCCTTGCCTGCCACCTGTGAGGAAACAGAAGGCAGCTGTGGTCTATGAGCCAGGAAGTGGGCTCTCATCAGACACTGAATGCACCAGCACCTTAGTCTTGAACTTACCAGCATCCAGATCTGTGAGAAATAAATTTCTGTCATTTATAAGCTACCCAGTCTATGGTAATTTATTACAGCAGCCCAGACCAACTAAGATAACACACATGCAAATGAGCTCTACAGGATCTAAATGGATCTTTACTGGTGATTTAATATATGCCAGGCACATTTATTATCTCATTTAATCTTCATAAATAGGCAATGAGATAAGAACAAGTATTATTCCCATCTCGCAGCACAGAAACCAGCTCAGGATCACAGAGGTAGAAAGTGGCAGAGTTTAGGCTTGAAACCACATCTCTCTGACTTAAAATTGTACATTTATACACATGACATTGGGCTGTTTTTGTATGATCATTTTACTCTTGAGTTCTACCGTTCTTACAAAGGGTTAAAGGTTACCTTCTATAACAGGATGTCCAGAAAAAAGAAAACCAGATTGATGCCGCTGTTTGGTGCCCTGGAAACGGCATGTGAAGAGGGGGGAAGTGGTCAGGACATCAGCTAGTTGGGCTGAAACTAGGAGGAAGTGGCAGGTGTGAGAGCCTGTCTGTGCTCTGGTGAGGAGGTGGGGCTTCTATTATTCACACTTTGAGAAACATCTGCTTCAAGGGATGGAGACCCCAAGCCCGACCCCTCTCCAGCCATGCCTATCCCTGGAATTTGAGTTAGAAGGAATCTTAAAACATACCTAGCCAAACTCTCCTGCTGTACAGATGAGGAAACTCCGGGTAACACAGGTGTCCCAGGTAAGTGCTGGATCCAGGACTTGAGTCTGTGTTTTCAACTGCACCCCAAAGCTCCCTTTTCTTTCAGTCAGGCCTCTTCCTATTGATTCAACCCTATTGATTTCAGGCCTGACTGAAAGAAAAGGGAGCTTTGAGGTGCAGTTGAAAACACAGACTAACCCTATTCAACCCCCATGAAAAGCTGGCTACTCAAACACACAAAAGAAAGATTGCCGCCGAGGTGAGGTAGGATACAAGGCCTGTCCAAAAAAAGTCCAGCCATTGCTAATATAATGAGAATGGTTTGCGTAACATCGATGTAACCTGGCAGCCAAGGAGAGTAGATTGGAATGCTCATGTGTGAACAGAGACGACTTCACTGTACTAGTCAGTGGGGGTGGTAGATGCCGTTGAGTGAGCATGTGTACTGGGTGGCCCATTACATTCAAAATGACTGAGTAGAGCAATGAATCTGCATCAGATTTTGCGTTAAGCATGACTACTCCTCTGCAGAAACTATTCAGGTGATTTAGAAGGCTGCAGCTGTGGGCAACTGGTGATTGGCTGCTTCATCACGACAATGTACCCACTCATGCATCACATCTCATGCAGAGTTTTTTTGGTGAAACATCAAATCACCCAGGTGACTAAGCCCCTCTACAACCCAGATTTGGAGCCCTGTGACTTGTGGCTTTTCCCAAAACTAAAACCACCTTTCAAAGGGAAGAGATTTCAGATTGTCAATGAGATTTAGGAAAATATGACAGGGCAGCTGATGGCAATTGGGAGAACTGTGTGAGGTCCCAAGGTGCCTCCTTTGAAGGGGACTGAGGTATCATTGTCTTATGTACAATGTTTCTTGTATCTTGTATCTTCTTCAATAACTATCTCTATTTTTCACATTACATGACTGGACACCTTCTGGACAGACATCATACATATGGGATTACTGGGGCAATCTGATGTTAAATAGCATTTAGGGGTGAGAACAAGAATTACAGCCTCCTGGGCCACAAAGGCCAGACAGAATTGTGTTGGGCACCTAACAGTGCACTTCCTCTCTGACTCTTTCCTTGTCCCCCTTCTGAGTAAGTCTGCTGACGTCACCAAGTCTCTCTTTGGCAGCTCCAGCCCACCTTCCG
>PVKM010047318.1:0-11479 GCA_004027735.1 Carollia perspicillata
GTTATACCAGTCAGGGCAGCTTCCAGGCATTTCTGAAGCCAGTGCAGCTGAAGAGTAGTTTGGGGGGGGGGGGCGGGGGGCAGGGTGTGTAAAAAAGAGGGAAGGGACCAGATTATGGCCATAGCAAAAATCTGCATTTTGTTCTAAGGACAAATCAATACTGGACAAATTGCGGCCAATGACAGAGTAAGTGGTTTCTAGACCTAAAGTAGTTCCTTTTCTTACGTGGTGCCAGCAAATCTGTTCCTTGTACACATAAGAGCCTAATTAAAACACAAACAAGAGTACCTATAATTATGAAGCACAAACTCTGACCTCAATCATTCTGAGGCCCTTTACATATATTATGATTTCATTCTCCTAACACCTTGTGAAGTTAGAAATGGTAACTTCACTTCCACCTCAGAAAGGTTTCACAGCGAACGGAGATCTGAGCACAGACTACAATCGGACTACAAATTTCAGAGCTTTCTGAACACACATTAATACCTAAAAGACAAGTCAGAGGTCCATCCTGCTGGAAAACACATTCTAGTACACCGCCAGGAAACATGCTCGCTTGGGCTCGTCTCTAGTGTTTCTTCAGCTTCTCAAAGACTGAGGACGTGGGGGAAATGGAGGCAGCACCGTAATGTAGCCTCTGTATTTCACTATAAAAACTGTGTTTCTTCTTCTTATTTGAGGCCATTGTGATAAACATGGTGGTTACTCAGTAACCCATGAAAATGTTTGCCTAAAATTTGGCCCTGGAAGCCTCCCTCCAAAGAGTGATCCGATCCAACAGACCCATGACATTCTTCTAACCATGAAAGTTCTGCTTTGCTCCCTGCTTCTCTAGAAAATAGAAGGCACACAATTTGAATGAAAGGAGCTTTCCAGCTTTCCTAACCATCTGAATATTTTTTAATAAAAAAAATCAAGTACAGAGATGTTTATGTGAGGGAATTTGAGCACATTAATTACTAAATATTTTTGAGCAAAACAAAGACCTTTGAATGTGATCAAGGCCAAATGTGCTAACGTATACAAGGAGGAGTGGATATCATAAACTTTAAAGCAGCAGGGCCCAGCACAAATTGAAAAGGGTTCTACAACTGAAAGGCCTGATAAGAGATTAGATGAAATTTGGTTTTTCAGAGCTTAGATCTAGGAGCTCTCCCAGTTCAAACTCTGCATTTTATGAAGAAGCTGAGGTCTAGAGAAAACTGATTTGCCTCAAGTCACACTGCAAGTTAATATCAAAAGTAGGGTTAAAGTTCTTGTGTCCAAGAACTTTGGGGGGGTGGACTGGGACGGGAGTAAAAGACAGAAAACTGTACTTGAATAACAATTAAAATTAAAAAAAGAGAGAGAGAAAAAAAATAAAGTTCTTGTGTCCAAATTCCAGTGCTTTTTCTGTTATTTCACATTTCCTTCTTATTTTTCTTCTTCTAGCAATCAGTGTCTAAGCACTAGGCTTGCCCAACCAATGCCGTGTCCAATGAATAATGACAAACTTAAGAGTCCTTGCCCCCGTAGATGTTCTAAACGCTCTCAGGGCACGGATAAGATCTTACGGTAACAGTTTTAAGTGGACTATGCATCCCAGCAGAATATGTGTGTGCAAATGCTACCCCACGCTAAGTGGCTGTGAGATCCGACCCGTAAGGCTCAGGACCGAACGTGAACGAACATGGTGATTTACTTCCCCGTTCGCGCCTCCTCACCTTCTGCACCTGCTCTGCGAGCGCCACGAGGTCTAAGGGGTCCCCGGCCCGGTGGGTGTGGTAGGGGCTCACTAGGGCCAGGCCGCCGGGGGTCGCGGTGAGCTCCACGAGGGCTCCTGCGACACACACCCAGGAACACAGGCCGTGAGGTCCCGCCCTCGGCCTCCCGCGGAGCCCCGCAGACTAGCTGCCCCGAGAAGCCCTCTTTTTCCCTTTGACTCCCGTCCGGCGTACCTCCCCGATCTGTCGCTGACTGAACTCGGTTTTCACGGACTCCCTCAGTCTGCCGGGGCGTCTCAGCGTCCTCCATGACTGCACGTCACCTCCCCACCGCCCTAGCTGGCTGAGACGGGAGAGCACGCGCATAAAGGCCCAGGGGCGGAGCTTTCGTGTTCCCTGGCCATTGGACGTCAGAGCAGAGAGCTCGGAGGCGGGGCTCCGGTTTATACAAGGGGTTCCGCTGAGGGGCGGGGTCCATGCTAGCCTCGCGTACAGGCAGAACCCAGCTTGAGAGGCGGGGCTTCACTCGGGGGCGGGAACGGGGCGGGGCTTACAGGGGGTGGGGCTCCGGCCTCCGTGGCGGGTGGCAAGCAATCCGGTTAGATCTAAGGAGGTGATGGCGGCACGCGTGCTGAAGCTGCTAACAGCACTGCTGGCAGTTGCTGTCGCTGCCTCCCGAGCCCATGCTGAGTCCGAGGCAGGGTGGGACTTGTCGGCGCCGGATCTGCTCTTTGCCGAGGGGACCGCGGCCTACGCGCGAGGGGATTGGCCCGGGGTGGTACTGAGCATGGAGCGGGCGCTGCGCTCGAGGGCCGCCCTGCGAGCCCTCCGTCTGCGCTGCCGTACCCGGTGTGCCGCCGATTTCCCGTGGAAACTGGATCCGGACTCGGCCCCTAGCCTGACGCAAGCCTCGGGCGCCGCCGCCCTCCACGATCTGCGCTTCTTCGGGGGCCTGCTGCGCCGCGCCGGCTGTCTGCGCCGCTGCCTCGGACCGCCGGCCTCCCACTCTCTCAGCGAGGAGCTGGAGTTGGAGTTCCACAAGCGGAGCCCCTACAACTACCTGCAGGTCGCCTACTTCAAGGTGCAGACCTGTCCGGGCCGGGGTCCTTCTGGGCGGGGTTCAAGGCGACCTCGGGGAACTTGGGGAGCCTGGGAAGTGTCCGCGGAGAGGGAAGATGGTCTCTTGGCCCGGGAGCTCTCCTTGGACCCAGGGAGAGCAAGGACCCTGCCAAGAGACCTGCCTCACCCGCTTTGCGTAATCAGATGGTAACCCCAAAGGTCCAGCCTAGGCACCCTCCAAGCAAAACCTGGCCTGTGTTTCCCTGAGGGACCTCCTAAAAGGAACTAAAGCAACACCTTGGGTCTCTCATCCTGATCTCGTTGTGAGTGTCCGAGTGAGAAGCTAGGACCTTTCTACAATTCCTTCCTTCCGGTTCGTTTTCAGCGATGCTTTTCCTGCTGCCCGAGTGCCTCAGCTTTCTTTCAGGACGTGAGGTTGCCACGTCGCCAGTAGGGGCGGTCTGGCCCCTCCCTGTGGGAGACCCTCTGCCTAGTCTGTCAGGTTTCCAAAGAAAGTGAGTAATTTTAGAAATTCCAGAGTGCCTTAATCCAGAGTATACATGGATTTGGCGTACACCTGGCTTGCTTGATGATGATGATGATGATGATGATGATGATGATGATGATGAAAGCCAGCTCACACTTCAGGCACTATGTGTTTATTAATACATCAGCCCATACCCTGGAATATCCTGTAAGGTGGGTACTATTATTAGACACATTTCATTGGGTGAAATAAGAAGGGGCTGTGCTGCACATCTGCAATACTTGTAGTGTAACAGGCCTTCAATTCAACACAAAGGGAGACTTAGAAAACCTCTGGGACCTCAGATTTCCACCGCTCCACAAGTATTTTGTGTACACAGCTCTGCTCCATTCCTCCTAGTTACTCAGAAGAGTACTGGGCTTAAAACCAAAATAACTGGGCTGTCTTGGGTCACTCACTTAACAGCACTTTTTAAAATTCTTTGGGAAATGCTATCGAATACCTACTACATTCCAGTTCTTGTACAGGTCATTAAAGTGCTTGACTTCATGGCTTTGTTTGTCTTGCTTTGCTGTTAAGAATCACTATAGTGAGGGCTACTAAGGGGTGTGTACATAGGGCTGTGGGTGCACAAAGGAGGGGGGATCTGGCTTTGTCTCAGAGAAATCAGAGAGACTTACAAGAAGAGGTGACATTTGAAGCTGATTCTAGGTATTGCTAGAGGAGAACAAGGATGGCCATTCCAGGTAGAGGGAGGCAGACCGGAAAGAGAATTCTGTAGGCTGCAGGGAGCCATCATTAAGCTGGGTTTTAGAATGTTAACCCTGGAAGCCATGTGGAATGAGCCTTGGAAGAAGGAGAAAGTGGTGGCAGGGCTAACCATTAGGAGACACTGCCGCTGTTCCCTTGAGAGAAGGAAACTAGTGCATGGGGGTGGGGTGGGGAGAGGGGGAAGAACAGAGAAAGCGAGAGCAGTGCTGAGAGATGAGAGAGAGAATAAATCCATAAAAGGAATGGGCTTGAGACCATGGAAACTGAGGTACAGAGATGGGGAGTATTGACCTTGGGTCACAGCAGGGCTGACTCCTTGTGTAGTATGCACTTACTAGGACCAATGATCAGAAAAGAAAAACTTCTGCCATATTAATAAGATGCTAAGATTTACATTTATTGAGCACTTACTATGTGCCCAGCACCATGTGTTAAAAACTGCATGTATATTATCTGGTTTAACCTTCCCAACAATGCTATGAGGTAGTGAGTGTTGTCTCCCAATGACAGATTAGGGAACCGATCTGTAAACTTTAACTTGTCTAAAGCCCCAGCAAGGGAATAATTAAACCTAAATTTAGCCCTGGCTAGGTAGCTCAGTTGGTTGGAGGGTCGTCCCAAAATGCCCAGTTTGGGAGTTCAGCCTCCTGTCAGGGTACATACAAGAATCAAGTTGTGAATGCATAGAGGTGGAACAGCAAATCGATGTTTCTCTCTCTCCCTCTCTCTCCCTTCCCCCTTCTCTCTGAAATCAATTTAAAAAGAAAAAAGAAAACACCTTGATTTTATCACTGGTCTGTCTGATAACCAAAGCCTATTAGTTAATCATTAGATTACCAGTGGTTTATTTTTGTGTCACTTTAATATGCTGGAGTCCATTGCTACGGGCATTATTGTGGCCTGTGGCACATTCCCCCCCTCAGATGCCTGTAGCCACTCGCTTTACCCTCACGAGCCAGAAGATGCCGTGTCTGGATTGTGTGGGAGCATAGGATTTTTCAGCCACCCATCTTTTTCTTGAATGTATGAAAAAACCTATTATTTTATGCCCCAAAACAGTTCTTTTTTTGGGCGAATTCTCTTTCTTCCCTAACCCTAAATCCATAAAGCCTTAGATTTTCTTCAGCTCAGTCCGTATATCTGAATCTTGAGACTATATTATTTGGGTAGTCAGTCTTCTATAGTGTTTCCCCTATAATGCAGCCTTTGTTCTAAAACAGGATGTTTGCGACTGTTGAAGCATTACCTCCTGTAATTTGGGGAACCCCTATGCCTGATCTGGGAAATAGCCGAGAGTGTGCCCGGGGCCCTGTGCTCAGTCTCCGGCATACACGGAGTTCTTGCCCGAGGTGTGTTTTCTGGGGCAGGCAGGGGCTGGGGCACACTGAGTGGAAGGCTCAGGAAAGCTGACATTTCCTGTTTACTGTGGACTGAGCATTTGGACACAGACCTTCAGGTTTAGGCGGTGAGAATCAGGGTCTTGTGCTTCATTCGCAGATAAACAAGTTGGAGAAAGCCGTAGCAGCAGCGCACACCTTCTTCGTGGGCAATCCTGAGCACATGGAGATGCGTCAGAACCTGGACTACTACCAGACCATGTCTGGGGTGAAGGAGGCCGACTTCAAGGATCTTGAGGCCAAACCTCATATGGTGAAAAACTTTATCCTCTTCTCTCTTTATGTTAAAGTGACACTTTCCGGGGTTGTTTTCTGATTACAGAAGGAATATATGTTCACTGTACACCATTAGAAAAATGGAGCTAAGTATAAAGCAGAAAACTGATCATTTAAAATACTGCCACTGGAGGAAAACCAGTAGATGATATTTTGGCCTCTATGTTAAGTATTCTGAATGTAATTTTTAAACGTAACTTGAAGTCACGTTCTGTGTGTATTTTTTAATCATCCTTTTTGAACTAACATTATATCATGAGGCTTTTCTCATGTCTTCACATTTTCTTTTAAAACACATTTTTTAATGGCTGCATGATGTCTATCTTACACATAGATTGCATTAATTCACTAGTTTTTTGGTTGTGTAGGTTTTGCTTTTCACTGCAACAAGTGGTACAGTGTTCCTGAATGTTCTCATTCTGTTTGTTTAGCAGGAAAAGTACGTATTCCATAAGAGATGTCTGTCATGACACAGCATTTTCATGAAGAGCTTATGTTCTCTTAAGGGTTAATAGTTTAGAAATAGAGATACTCATGTTAGAAACAACATCACAACGACTTTTAAATGTAAATTTTGTGCACATAGTACATTATAGAGCTGCACACAGCTTGGGGGGGTCGGATTCTGTTGTTTTTTAGTGGTTCTGTGACACGTGCACGTGGCCATTGTCCACGGAATGGGAGCTGTGGCCCACAGACAGCACAAACACAGCCTGCAGGAAAGTCATTCCCCACTGCTGGGAAGGTGGGTCTCATCACCACAGGCCACACTGCAACATTTTAAGAGTTAAATTTTGCTCATTAAACTTTTACTTTGACAACTTTAGCCCGACAGAAAAGTGAAGCAAATTACAATGAACTCCCACATCTTTCATCTAGATCTAGCTAAGTGTTTTTAAATTTCAAAAGAAGCTTCTCAAGACCTTTTACCAAAGGCTTTCATTTGTAGCAGCCACCCTTCCCATCCATCACCTGAGAGGAGCAAGCAGTGAGGACCCTCTCGAAGGTGGGTGGCGGGGGACAAGGAGAGGGCTGTCTGTGGCCTGCGTTTGAGTACTCCTTCCTCCCAGTAGGACGAGTTCCGACTGGGAGTGCGACTCTACTCGGAGGAGCAGCCTCAGGAAGCCGTGCCCCACCTGGAGGCGGCGCTGCAGGAGTACTTCGTGGCGGACGAGGAGTGCCGGGCCCTCTGCGAAGGGCCCTACGACTATGACGGCTACAACTACCTCGAGTACAACGCGGACCTCTTCCAGGCCATCACAGGTGTGCATGTGGCTCACGGCGCAGCGCGCGGCCAGGCCTGCCTGAGCTCTAAGGACATGTCCTGATAACACACTCACGGCGTCTTCAACCTCATTTCTAAATTTCTTCAATCTGGGAATCTGACTTAAAATTGGTTCCATTAGAATTTGTTCATCTTAACCAGAATTTGAATCCTGAGGATTGACCTTATGGTTATGCCCCCTTTGTGACTCTTTTCAGATCATTACATCCAGGTCCTCGGCTGTAAGCAGAACTGTGTCACCGAGCTGGCTTCCCACCCAAGTCGAGAGAAGCCCTTTGAAGACTTCCTCCCATCACATTATAATTACCTGCAGTTTGCCTACTATAACAGTAAGGCCAGCTCTCCTCTTTCTTTGCTGCTTTTACGTAAGAAGCCAAAAGCAAGGTAGAAAGGAGTCATGACCACTGGGCTTCAAATCATATGGCTTCTCTCTGTGGCTCTGGAAGGCACCGTGCCAGGTGACCCCCTCAGTGCTTTGTCATAAGCACTGGCCAAGGAGGCCCATACCAACAGCCCGAAAAACTGAAAGAGGGAGACTCTAGGATCTCTCTCTCTCTCTCTTGTCCTTTCTATGACATTTATAACCTAATTTTGCGCCTGAATTAAGTTACAGCAAAAGCTAGGGTGTACCATTTAAACGAGCTCTACGACATTTCTCAGCCCTTCTCCTTTGCATATATTACTGATGCTCTGGTTGGGGGGCGGTCAATATCCAGCAAAACAAGTCAGCGGGCCTTTACTGAGCTCCTACTGTGTGCTCAGCATTATAGGCATATTCATGAGCATGAGGTGTGTCCGGAAAGTATCCAGCCGTGTAGTATGAAAAATAGACATTTATTGAAGAAGCTACAAGAAACATTGTACATAGGACAATGACACCTTAGCCCCCTTTGAAGTAGGCACCTTGCAACCTCACACAGTTCTCCAAATCTCCCATCACCTGCCCTGTTGTATTTCCCTGCATTTCATCGACAGTATGAAATCACCTTCCCTTTCAAAGGTGATTTTACTGCTGGGAAAAGCCAGGAGTCACAGGGTGCCGAGTCTGGCCTGAAAAGGAGCTGAGTCACCTGGGCGATTTGACGTTTCACCAGAAAACTCTGCACGAGACATGGTGCATGCACGGGCGCATTGTCATGATGAAGCTGCCAATCACCAGTTGCCCATGGCTGCAGCCTTCTGAACCATCTGCATCGTTTCTGCGGAGGAGTGTTCAAGCTTAACACAAAATGTGATGCAGATTCGTTGCTCTACTCGCTCAGTCATTTGAATGCAACAGGCACACAGTACACATGCTCACTCAACGGCGTCTACGGCCCCCACTGCTGAGTACAGTGAAGTTGTCATTGTTCGTTCAGGCGCACTCCAGTCCACTCTTCTTGGCTGCCAGGTTACATTGATGTCATACAAATCATTGTCACTATATCAACAATGGCTGGACTTTTTCCAGACAGAACTTGTACACAATATTTATAGTTGAGATGAGGAGACAAACACATAACAACAAAGAGGCAATCTACTATTGTAAAATCCATAGGGGAAGTAAGGTAGGAAGACGGGAATATTCCTGAAACTGGTCTAATTTTGAAGCCAGTGTTTTAATTACTTGTGAATTTTTGAAACTGTGGGTGCACAGAGGGTTCAGATTCTTTTCTGTTTCAATATTAGTCAACCCTGAGGATACTGAGCACCCTAAAAGCAATTCTGTATTCTACATTTAGATCACTTCTATTCTTATTCTCCTATACTGTCTCCCCCAAAATCCAGTGAGGATGAACACTAGGACTCACACCCAGGATTAGACCCTTCTCAGCCGTTTTTTCTTTCCCTTTACAGTCGAGAATTATACACAGGCTATTGAATGTGCCAAGACCTATCTCCTCTTCTTCCCCAACGATGAGGTGATGAAACAGAATCTGGCCTACTACACCGCCATGCTTGGAGAAGAACAAGCCAAATCCATAGGTCCCCGTGAGGTGAGAGATCTGTTGCAGTCGGGGAAGCGGCCGGTTGGGTCCGGACCAGAGGGCGGGGAGCGAGGCAGAGGAGGGGAGCCGGCGCTGCCTGTGTGCAGTGGGGACAGGGTGCCCAGGCAGGGGCAGTGCGCCAGGCACTTGTCACTGGGAGAAAGAGGGAGCACGGGAAGGATCTGGGGCCCGAAGTGTGTCCTCTGAGTTGTCAAGGAAAAGCAGAACTGCTAAGCAGCGTGTCTTTCCCCTTTTTGGCAAACCCCCTACTTTGAGACTTGATACTGTTTAGCCAAGATTGATCATTTTTAACATCACACTCATTTTTTTTTTACTCACCAGCGTTCTCCCTCCATTTTCCTCCCCATCCCCTCTTCTTCCTGCCGTTGTCTGATCTCTCCCTCTTTCAGTATTCCCATCTCCCTCCAACACGAGGAGAAAAATCTATATAAAGCAGTGACCAAAATGAAATGCACTGAAGTGTTAGCAGTGGTTGTTTCTGAGTAGTAGAATTATGGGTTTTTTATAAAAATGTAGCTTGTTTATATTTTCTAAATTCCCTGCAGTGACTGGGTGTTATTTTTGTAGTTAAAAATGTGAAAAGTTCTCTGTTTCTAACTTAATGAAGTTTGATACTCTAAACTTTGATATCTGTACATAAGTCTTGCACAGACTCTAGACCCTTTCCTTCTTGAGGCCAGAGCAGTGACGTGGGTTTGAAGTCACTAGTCTGCGCTCCAGTCCTCGCTCTGCCGCTTACCAGTCACGGGACCCGTGGCCCATCAGGGAGACAGCAGGCAGGCTGCATTGCCCCTCTGTGCCTGCTCCTCCCTCTACAAAACCAGATTACGGTGCTTGCTCTGTCTTTAACCCAGAATGAGTATGAGGGTCATATGAGGTAGTGAGCTGACAGGCATGGCACAAGTGTGTACAAAGTGCTGTGCGGATGACTTGCATCACAGGGGTCCTGCTGATGGAGCGCATGTAACAGGTGGCCAGTTTCTTCACCTCTGAACTCAGCCACCTCCTGAAACAGGGGTGGCTTACCTCTGTGACTCTCAGTCACCTGTGTCCCGCTGGCCTCTCCCAAACCCCATCTGCGGTGTATAAAAAGATGGCTATAACTTTGGACCAGTTTTTCATTTTGTAAAAAAAAAAAATAGTACATAGCTACAATTACTCTAGAGGCCACTCAGTTGTTTGCAGAGCAAATGTACTGGAGAAGTGAGGGGTGCGAGAGAGCAGGCACCCTCCGGCACTGTTGGTGGGACTATAGACTGGACTGTTCATGTAAGTAGCAGTGGGGCTGCTGGGGATTCACCTTGCAGCTGTACTGAGCAGGTGTGCAAAGGTAAGTGTGCACAGATGTGTGTCAGAGCATTGCAGCTGAAAGCAAAAACCTGGAAACGGGCTACCTGCTGTCAGTTTGGGGACCGATTAAGTAAATTATGATGCATTCATTCAATGATCTACAAGACAACTATTATATTGCACGAGTAGATTACTGTGCACCAATATGAAATTGTCTTCATGATACAATTTTAGGTAAAGAAAAAAGATACATCGCCCTGGCTGGTGTGGCTTGAGTGCTGGTTTGCAAACCAAAGGGTTGCCAGTTAGATTCCCAGTCAGGGCACATGCCTGGGGTGCAGGCCAAGTCCCAGCAGGGGACACACTAGAGGCAACCATATATTAATGTTTCTCTCCCTCTCTTTTTCCCTTCCCCTCTAAAGATAAATAAATCGTTAAAAAACCTTCAGTGGGTGAACAGGGCAGGTCCTCTTAGGACAGAGCACTGCATGTGCAGATGACATGGGCTGTTGTCCCACATTAATGAAAGATGATCCTGGGGAGATGACACTGGGGAGCTACAGGAGCTGAGGCCAGGAAGGGTCGGAATTTGAAGGGTCTTGAGTGCCCCACCAGGGTGACTCAGAGTGGAAGGGGCTGGTGGCATGGAGGCTACCGTGGTGGTGTGGAGGGATCACTGAGGCCCGAGTGAGGCAGGGGCCAGAGCAGGGGAACTGACAAGGTGGAAGTAGGAGGTGGAATTGGCAGAAAGTGGGGGGTGTTTTCACTCCTCCCGCCCCTTCCTGTCTCAAATTAGGCAGCTTCCCGCTTGGGAGACGCTTGCATGGTGCTGCTCACCTAGCTCAGGAACACCCCGGGGAGCAGGAGGCTGTCCTCACCAGTCTCCTGGCCTGCTGCGACTGCAGCCCGGGGTGGCTGATTTTTCTCTGGTCACTGGGAGGAGCAGGTAGACGACGTGGCAATAACAGCCTTCCCACTCTGGTTGTGCAGTTGTTGTGGTGCATACTGTTGAAAATAACCCTTCAAATGTGTGTGGCATCGTGTAGCTTACAAAATTCTTTCACAGCTTTTATTTCATTTGACTCTCAAAACAACTCAGTGAGGTGGGGCCATCAGCCTACTCTGAAGAAAAATACCAAGGTTCTGCCTATCTCTGGAATCCTGAGAATCTAACAGAAAAAAAAAAAAACCTCTGACCATCCTGACCATCCTGACCATCC
>PVKM010047319.1:0-11520 GCA_004027735.1 Carollia perspicillata
ATGTTATGTGCTCTTCCCATAACAAATTTGCATTCCAGGAATGGCTAGCCGATTCGTGCAGAGGGAAAGCAGGCTGCTGGGAGGGAGTAGCAGGAAACATGAGAGGTAAACAGAGGTCAGGTCAAAGAGGCCTTGAATTTCTAAGCCCAAAGACACTGAGGAAGCAGCCACAGCCACTGCCACTTGCTACTGAATCCCTCTGGACTTCCCTTACACTTTCTGATCACTTGCCTCAGAAGGAACAAACCCCATTTCCAAGGCACTCTCTAATTACTGCCTCTGCTTTACCACTCTGAAGGGACACTTCTCTAGCTGTCATCTTATGATAACTGATTAGTGAACTATGGAAGGGGGCTTAAGAAATGTGTAACTCAGATACACGTTTCCACTGAGTCTTTCTCTGTCCAACTGTAAAAATATTTCAATAAAGAAAAAAATATTTAAGGCATTTGCACTTGGAGACAGTTTATATCAGCTGAGCAGGGGTTCACATCTTTAGCTATACCATCCATGAAAAAAATATTCTGAATCAAAGCTCTGCTTTTAAACTACTCTTGAAATGCAAACCAAAATGACCAGCAATAAAAACACAGGTGCTGAAGTATAAGTATTAAAATAATCTGAAATAGATTTTTTATAATAAAATGTGTATATCACAGCAGTGATGTAATTGCTCCCAGTGGAAAAACACTCACATGTATATATATAGACACACACAAGTAGTGCTTAAGTCAAATCCTGAGTTGAAAAGTTTTGTTTCTCTTTTACTCCTGCTTTGCTATGATTCTAAAATTCAGTGGTCTCCAGGGTCAACGTACTTTGGGGTAGGCACACCTGGATTCAAAGTTCAGTTCTGCTTCTTGCAGACAAGTTTAGAGACAGGTTATGTAACCCCTTAAATTTCAGTGGTCCTATCTACAAAATTGAAATAATAATTTTTTTCTGAGAAATAAATTAAATTGATTTAATTTTGAATATATACTGTTTTATTTTGAGTTTTTTTAATGTATGCTACATATCAAAAGGTAGGGTGTGAAGATTTGACTATGATTGTTCAGGACCTATAACTGAGAGTGGGTCAAAACCAATCTTTCTACCAGGCTGACTCTTGCACCAGTTCCAAGGCCCCTCTTTCTGGTGGTTGTGTGCTACCTGGCAGGTCTGAGGAGATAGACGGCTGAAGGAATACAACAATCAGTACTGTTAAAGGTGAACCTGTAATTTAAGTAAGAACCCCATGACTTGGCCTGGCACCAGTGCCAAATGATAATTTATTATATGACCTGAATCCTTTGCCTTAAAAAAAGAGACAGTAATTAGCTGTTCACTATCATATAAGCCTTAGGTAATTATGGTTTCCAGAATTCTGAAAAAATGAAATAAACCTCATTTAAAAATAGGAGAAAGTAGGAGAACTATTTGTGTGGCTCCTGAAGTATTTTTTAGTAGACCAGTCTGGCATGATTGTCAAGATCCTATCTCAAATCATGTTAATGTAAACATTTACCACTCAAACCTCATCTCTCATTAGCTAATTGAAGCCATTTAAATTAAGCGACAGGACAATTTAGGCTAGACGTAGGGCTTAAGACATCAGTGAAGTTCAAAATCACTCATCCAGTACCTTGCTCCCATAAAATCATAGAATCTGTGAAAGGTGAGATCATACGGTATTTGTCTTTTACCACCTGGCTTATTTCACTCAGCATAATGCTTTAACAGGAACCTAAGCAACAAAACAAACAAGCAAGCAAAATATAACCAAAGACATTGAAATAGAAAACAGGCTGACAGTAACCAGAGGGGAGGGAATCTCAGGGGGAAAAGGGAAGGGATTACAGGAACAAGTATGAAGGACACATGGACAAAAACTAAGGGGGATGGAAATGGGAGGGAGGTGGGGAGCACTGGGGGGGTGGACTGGGACGGGAGTAAAAGACAGAGAACTGTACTTGAACAACAATTAAAATAAAATTTAAAAAAGGGGGGAAAAACATAGAATCTTTGTGTTGCAAGGGATATTAGGGCGTCAGCTAGCTTATTCTCCAACCCATACAGGAAATCCCACTATAATAACCATCTCTGTGCTTCACCCAAATTTTCTTGAGTACTTTGGCAGATACAAAAGTCACTAATTCAAAAGAAAATTTTGTCAGTTCTAATTGTTAAAAGGATTTTTCTGTACTTCATATAAAATCTTTTTTTCGCTTCCTTCAATTTGTTTTAGTTTTGACTCTGCACCATAATACTACCCTTGCTACTCAAGTACCTCTCAGTGGTCTGAAGACATCACTCATGCCTTCTTTGGATCTCCTCTTCTCCAAGTTGAGTATCCCAGTTTCCTTTGATTTACTGCATAGGACATAGTTCACACGCTAACCTTCTCATTGTCCTTTGCTGAATGTAATTCAGTTTCTCGGTGTTTTTTTCTTAAAAAATGACCTTGATTAATGAAACATGTCTTTTTGAGATATGACCTCATCAATACACCTGTTTGTTTTGTTTTATATTTTGTTTTGTCCTTAGTTGTTTTAGTGAACTGTTGGATTGCTCAAATTTATGGACAAATAAAAATCAGCTATTGGGTAAATGAGCAGCTATGTCGCAAATCCTAGATAAATGCCCTTTTAAAACTAATATAGAATTTGTTGAGTTAATCTAGTTGCTAGAACAAATAAACATAAAGAAATAAATATTAAAAAGTTAGGATAGTTCAGTTTTATGTGATTGATTTTTTTAATATTGAACCAGATTTGCATCTCTGTAATAAAGTTGCTGATTTTTATTTGCTAGTATTTTCTTGAGGATTTTTGTGTCTCTGTTTGTGTGCAGTATTGTTTTGTAGTTATTTTTCTTTCCTTTTCATTACCTTTCCTTCCTCCCTTCCTCCCTCCTTCCCTCTGTCTCTCTCTCTCTCTTTTTTTCCTGTCTTTGCCTGATTTGGGTATCAGAGGAACCTGACTTGGATAAAATGAATTTAAATTGTCTTCTACTTTATGGAAGAGATTTTGTAGAATTGGAGTTAGTTCTTCTTTAAAAGTTTGATAGAATTTTCTAGTGAAACTATCTGATCCTTACCTCACACTATATGCACAAATTAACTCAAAATGATTAATAAAACTAAGTAAAACTAAAAAAAAACTATAAACCATCTAAAAGAAGACAAAGAAGAAAATCTTTGTGACTTTGAGGCAGGCAAAAATTCCTTGAGTAAGACACAAAAAATAAAACTTATCATCCCTATATGTGTCTGACAGCAATCATTAATGGTAAATTGGAACATTTAATTGATAAACTGACAGATAAATTACCTGATGTACTTATATTGAAATAAATATAAATTTGATGGAGGTTTAGGTATGATTTTAGGACTGAATATCAGAAAAAATAAAAATCTGAGTCAATTACTAACTCTAAGAAAAAATTTAGTTTGTACAACATAGGAACACATAATTTTAATATCAAAGTTGGCTTCCATATGAACAATGATTTATGGTCTTGTAAATACTGACTACCCACTTAAACAGAACTACTGATAACTATGCATCTAAGGAGAGTGTAAATAGAGGAACAGGATTGGTAGGGTAGGTGTAAAGTCATGACATGTTATCTTCAGTATTAGGAAGTCAATAAATAATGTCTTAAGTTGAAAGAAAACAGAAAAAAAGGAATATAATCATTATTAGAGGTAAAAAGCTAAGTACCAGAGTGGGAAATGAAACTACCAAATGAATGAAAAGTCAGGTGGAGGTTAATCTAAGGAATGGCTTGAAAATCTATACAATATAGGAAGGGCTATGGAAGAGCACAGCAGAGTAAAGCATGGGACTACTACTTAAAAATATATTAGCAATATTTACCTTTGATACAATGAACAGTTCTTACTTTGGCCAAAAAAAGTGCCATTTCATAAAATGAAAAGGAAGAAGGGTAGGGAGTGAGGAAGGGAGGCAGGGAAAGAAGAGAAAGAACACTATGGTAAGTTGCTTTATTGTGCAGATAATGAATGCAACCTTGCAGGATAAATGAACTTAAACTAGCTGAATGTTATGCAAATGGTATGTATTGCTTATAATAAAAATTTAAGTGACAGTATGTTATAGTTGTAAAAGAATCTCACATAAGTGAGGCCAAAGTAAAGATGCTTGTTAGATGATTTCATATGTATCATTTTGATAACTAAGACATTAGAACGTAAGAGGCATATACAATAACTAATAGTAATAGCAAACACTTATTTGGCACTTACTTTATGCTAGGCTGTTCTCCTGCATCCAAGCTTCAACTGACCTTGGTGGTAGTAACCATTATTATCACCATGTTGCAGGTGACAGAACTTGTCCAAGGTCACAAATAATGAGTGATAGAGCCAAGATTCAATCCCAGGAAGTCTAACTGGTATTCCATGAATACCAAGTGGACCAACACCATATCTCTTATGTATACTTCATTGATTTACATATTAATTAATATATTAAATATTAAAGATAAATATTTGATTATTTATCTTTATCACTAGAAGTTTATTCAAGTAAATTAAAAATATTTTGGCTGGTAGAAATATTACTATTGGGAAAATCTGATTATTTCTATTCATCATTGATGTATTTAAGGCATATTTGTAATATAGGGAGCTTGCCCTGACCAATATTCTAGTTTATATATGATCTATTATATGCTTTCACAGCATCCTATATTGTTCCTTTATGACAACTTACTATAATTCAAATTTTATCTTATGTATTTATTTTTATTAAATGTATTGGGGTGGATTTCATTAAGATAATATGTTTCAAGTGTACAACTCTAGAACACATTGTCCGTGTATTGCATTGTGTGTTCATGGCCCAAAGTCTTGTCTCCTTCTGTGACCACACACTTGACCCCTCTACCCTTTCCATCTTCTCTCCACTACCTCCCTCCGCTAACCACCATACTGTTGAATGTGTCTATGAGTTTGTTCAGTTTGAATGGTTTGTTGCTGTTTATATCCCACATATGATTGAAATCATATAGTTCTTGTCCCTTTCCATCTGACTTACTTTGCTTAGCATGATATTCTCAAGATCTATGCATGTTGTTGCAAATGGCAGTATTTCGTTTTCCTTATGACTGAGCATATTCCACTTTATATATGTACTATATTTTCTTTATCCAGTCATCTATCACCGGACAGTTCAGTTGTTTCCATGCCGTGGCCACTGTAAAAAATACTGCAATAGACTTAAGAGTATGTATATCTTTATAAATAAATGTTTCCAAAACTTTTAAATACATACCTAGAAGTGAGATTGCTGGATCACATGGTAGTTCTATTTTTGAGGAACCTCTATACTGTTTCTCATAGTGGTTGTACAAATTTTAAAATTACATTGTAAATGTCTAATTTTCTAAGCTAGAAGTTTCATGATGGCAGGTACATTACCTTTTTTTTCACTACGTTGCCTAGGATTCATCACAGTGGGTGTCACATGGCATATGCTGAACTTTTGTTAAGTAAATGAAGAAATATGCATTATTTGAATGCAGTGAGTTATTTAGCAGTAGATTTAATAGTAGGAGTCCATGTAGTCATTGAGAACCAGGTTGATGGAGCCTGCCAACTTCCACAGTACATAGTACCATAGAGTACCATAGAGTACCATAGTACCATCTATGGTACATAGATGGTACTCTCACTCCCTGAACTTCTGAATCCAGCCAGCAGTTAGGAAAGGAAGAGAGTGGATGTGTATGTGTGTGTGTTGGGAGTGAGAGTGAAGAGAACGAGGAATGTTATGGGCCTGGCCTAGAAGTAACATACAGGGTCTGGCACAAATAACATCCCTTTTTTATTACAAAATCTTTTATTACAAAATCATAAGCATGTAATTCTGTAACACCACAATATCATACTCAAGCACACCATATGACATTTTAGATGAAATGTTCAAATTAAGGCTATACGTTATCACACTCACATTATTACCCTACCAACCACACTCAAGCAGGCCTTACTTCTGCCAGACCCTGTGTATCACTTCTGCCATATATTATTATCTAGAACTTGGTCAAATAAAAACACCTTAACAAAGAAACATAACCCAGCTGTCTACATCGGAGGAAAGAATTACCTGCAACGAATAGCTAATTGCTATCTGCCAGTATGTAAGAGTGCCCACTCTATGACTTGTCGAAACAGAATAGGAGAAATCTTTTTAATATTTGCCAGTCTGAGAGAAGAAAAGATAACTTGTCTTATTTTAATTTTTATCTTTAAGAATTTCTAAAGAGGTTGGACATATTTTTATATCTTCTATGACCCTTCATATGTGTTCTTTTGTAATTGTCTGTTAATGTCTGTCTCCCCCCCTATATTTCTATTGCATTACCTTGATTCTTAACCTTTTAACCTATGCTTCATGTCTTCATACTTAAATTAGTCTGATTCTAAAGCCAGTTCCTCTTAGCACCAGTATGATCCAATATAAACTGAATACTTATTTCCATGTCCTATAACCAACCTTGAGTATTGTTGGCTGAAAGCCTGAAATTTAGAAACAAATCTAATAGTAGATCTTCACCAGCAGTGGGTGATCCATAGACCTGACTGCAAACCTGATTCTTCAGAATGCCAGGAGTCAATATGAAAGAACTCAGATTAGTCAACAAGTTCAAAGCTAAGTCAAAATCCGGAATGAAAATTAGTAAGGAGGTCAAGGCCACGGATGGTAATGGAAAAAGAAGGAGTTCAGAAGATATATGAGCAGGGTCCTGAACTGTAATAACAAGTGGGGCTGACTTGGCTTTGGTATATTTTTATTGGCAGAACAACATATTTAATTTATAAATTTAATTACACACATTCAAAAATCATATATTATATAAAATAATAGCATAATATAAATATATTGCTTTTTCCATGCTTACATTTCATAAAACAATTTTATTAGAACTCTTTACATGCATATTTGACCTAAATGTCTTTGTAATTATTAGGGCCATTTTTTCTCTTTTCCTAATTTTTTTTCAAATAGACACATTTTTTAATGCTCCAAGCATCCTACCAACATTTTTATATCCATTCTACTGGTTTAGAAGTTTTGTATACTGTTTCTACTATTTTAGCATTTTCCTGTGAACAGGTATTTTTTAAAATTTAAAGTTAATTTATTTATGTCTTTCTCTTCTCTCTTTATCAGTTAGGTTTATGTTTTGAGTGCATTTAAGAGAAAACCCCAAATAACAGTAGCTTAAACAACAAGAGATTATCACATAAAGTAATTTCAAAAATGGGTATTAAAGGGATGATGTGAAAGATTTATAGCAATGGGGTATCCAGGTCATCCCTATTTTTCTGATCTGCCTTCTAGCATGTGATTTCCACCTTCAATATCAGTTTATTATTCAGTATGTCTGCTGGAACATGAGCTGTCTTACCCACATTCCATGACTGAGGAGGAGCAGGTAAAGGCCAAAACATTTTTCCATCTAGTTGAATCAAATCTCTTTAAGAAACCTTCCTGAACATCTCACACACAGTACCATCTTTTCATTGACAGGATATTAATTCATAAGCACATGTAGCCTCAAGAGGCAACTGGGCGATATGAAACCTTAGACAGTCACATTGCCAAACCCAACATATATTTTTTAACTAATAAAAAAGAAAAAATGGATATAATATCATAGTCTCTACAGCTATGTTCTTAAATAAGGAGTTTATAAGACTATCCAGTGTTTTATTTTGCCTTGTTTTTAATTGTTTCTTTTTCCAGCATTTTTTTCTTAGAATGGTTTCTTATTTAGATTTACCAACATGTTTCAGGGATTTCTTTTGCTCATTATTATTTCTGGCATCTCTCTATTACCTTCTAACTAAAATGTCTTCTTTTTGAAGTACCTCTTTAGGTAGTTATTTAAAAGAAATATAGAGATGGAAAACAGTTTTAGACTTTATATTTCTGAAAATCTTTATTTCCCTCCCTCTTCTGGATAATTGTTTAGTTCATGTTATCAAAATTCATGCATTGAAACCTTGACCCCCAATGTTACCATTTGAAGATAGGGCATTTAAAGAGGTAATTAAGATTATGAAAGTCATAATCTAATTTGATATGACTGGTGTCCTTATAAGAAGAGGAAGAGGCAACAAGAATATGCACGCACAGAGGCAAGGGCACATGTGTGCCAGCCCTTGGAAGGCAGCTACTGCAATGCAAGGAGAGGTGGCTCAGGAAAAACCAACCCTTACGACACCTTGATCTTGGCATTCCAGCCCCCAGAAAATAAAGCCACTCATTTGGTGGTATTTGTCATGGCAGCCTTAGCAGATTAATACAGTTGATATAGAATGTTAGGTTTTTGTTGTTTTTCCTTAACACTAAATCTCTTATCTTCCAGCATCTATTATTATTACTAAATGAAAATCTTACCGTTCTGTTTTGGACAATCTGCATTCTCCCTTCGGTAGATTTTTAAAATCCTTTTCTTGATACTTGGTAGTCTTACTTCTATATAATATCTAATGAAGAGTCACATGTTTATTAAATTTTAAACACTTTTAGCCATCATGACTTCATCTATGATCTATTCATCTATGACTTTTCCTCATTCTCTTTATTCTTTTTTCTGAAATTTCTAAAGTATATGTTGTAGCTTTTCTTTCTTGTTTTTTTATATCTTAATAACTGCTCCATAGTTTCTGTTTTTTTCTTTTATTTTTGATGCCTTCTGGATAATTTTCTGAGATCTATGTTAGGGTTGACTAATTCCTTCAACTGTCTAATCTATAGTTTAACAAATTTAATTTTTATTTGAATTACTTTATTTTTTATTTCTAGAATTTTAGTTTTATTTTATTAATTTGCTACATTTGTTTTATTGTTTAATTATTGTCTTAAGGACTCTGCTCATTCTTTTTTTTTTTTCAAACAAGAGCTTATATTTTAGAATGGTTTTAGGTCCATAGAAAAGTTACAAAGATAGTACAGAAAGTTCCTTTATACCCCTCAGACAGTTTTTTCTATTGTCAACATTCCTCATTAATATATTTGAATATATTGAAATATTTACTTTAAGGTCCCTTTCAATTTATTTTATTATTTCCAGATGCTTGGGTTAGAATTCTTTCCACAGATTGGATCTGCTTACTCTCTTTTATGATGGTGTATTTCCTCATATTCTTTACTATTTTAATAAACCATAAACTATTTTTCAGTGAGAATTACCTTGCTTGGTTTTCCCAATTGTGCTCTGGGTTGTGGAAATATAACTATGGGTGGATTTCCACTTGCTTTTACCTGATTTCATAGGTTTTCCAGGTTTTATACTTTCCTCCATTATTTCTCAGGTGAGATTTTGCTTAGTATGAACTACATAAATTTAGATTTTTTACTCACTATTCTGCTTAGATGTTGGGTTCCGCAATTTAATAGGTGATTCTTTTCACATTTACAGATCAAAGCAGATGATAAATTTCTGGGATGCCTGGACAAATAAGTTGAAATTGTATAGATGTGAACACTCCAATGGGATAATTAGTTACTTACACATAGCAAGGAGCCCGGTTCCAACTTCACTTGCTTGGTGTCTGCTAATCTCATGAAGACATTAAAATCCCAACTCCTATTTTGATATTACTGAGCTTATCTATACATTTTAAGATTATTGTTTATAATTTATCCATTCTTTCTACTTTTCATATTGCAGAGTTAGAAGGTAGTGAGCCCACCTCATTCTGCCCAATTTCTCACATTAACTGGATTTTGAATCTACTTATTAATTTAGAGATAACTTTCTCATCTTCCTAAGAGTATAACTTGGACAACATGATGGAAGAGAAAACCGAAAAACATAGCACTTTTCTATCTTAATGTAATAAACTGTGGTTCAAGATGGCAAATTCAGAACACAGAAATAGTAGAGTGGGTGATTAGCATGTGACTAAAAGGATCCTGAGAGCTTAGTGACTAATTTAGCTATTTTGAATAAACTGTACATTGCTAGACTGTTAATTCACAAGGACAATGACAAGTTTACATTTTTTACTTCTTTATCTCTGGCACCTAGGACATTGCTCTATGGGTACTCCATAAACATTTTTGACATTTTAAGCAATTGCCTTAAATCATTACTCATCCTTCATCTCATTTGGCACTTGGCTATCCAATTTACCAATTTTATTCCTCATTTTCTCATTTTCATACTTACTTCAGTCTACAGATCAGTTCTAAGCTGTGGTCCTAGCAGTAGCTTTATCCCCTCTCTACAAATAATTCTTGACTTTTTCACGAGTAGTAATGCTACATTCAACCATGTAAAATAGTTTCAGGTCTTCAGTATGGCCTCAGGGATCTTTTTTCCTGGTTCTAACCCTTTGGACAGTCAGCTTACCATTTATTTACATTATATCTATGATTGAGACATAGAACACATACACTCAACACTATAAAAATCAAGAGGAGGTCTTCCTTTCATATTCACATTGAGTGAGACTCAGAGCATAAAACAATGTTCTGATTTCACTAATGTGAAAAGATTAAAGCTTTTTGGAGGCCTCACCTAGGTATATATATGAAAGGAGTATTATCTTTATCAACATCAAGGGTTTAGTTGCAAAAAATAGAGACCACTCCGTTTTAAATAGAAAGTGACTCAAAACCCCAAAATAGGGGCTTAAAACATTGTCGAAGAGGCAGACCTACAGAAATGGTTACCCCAAACCACCATACAATTGGCCTTCCATGAGAATTATGACATCTGCTATTATCAGGAAGCTGGAGCATCAGGAATCTATTGGGTGAACTGCAGGTTTCAGGATCTCGGTATCTGATCTTTCATTATGGCATCTGCCATTGCCAACTTCTGATTCCAAAATCACGTCATCTTAGCTGCAAGCTGAAGATCAGGAAGCTGCTGCTCAAACTGTTGTCTTCTAGTCAGACTGTGCCTGTTGGTCCCACAGTTTGGAGACAGATAGACCTGAGTTGGAATGCTGCTTCTCTTATATTTTTGCTATGTAAACATAGGAATATTGTTTTACATCTGTCTCAGTTTCTTCATCTGTAAAATGGAGAGGAAAAATTCCTAAGTTTGTTGTGAAACTGAATTAACTCCCGAGAAGAGTGTCTGATACATAATTTACATGCCCTAAACATTAGTTACCTGCCTAAATTTGGCTCTTCCCTAAGCTTGCTTTCTGAGTAAATCAGTTACATAGACTTATATTAACTTCCTCATCAAGAAAATACAATTGGTTATACTTATTCATCTGATAGGTTTATTGTGAGAATCTGGTGAGATGATGTATATATATGAAATACCAAGGGCTGTGAATTGTTAAGTGATATAATTTCTTTTATAGGTTGATCGAACAGATGTGATTGATTTGACCAACCAGGTCACTCTGAAGAAATAGTCAAGTCCTTTACAAAATTATTTCCTGCGTATTTGCTTTTCTTTCACTGGCAATATATCAAGTCAGTCAAAATTGTTAACGAGTTTACATATGGATCTACATCTAGAAAGGCATAATAAAAT
>PVKM010047320.1:0-11482 GCA_004027735.1 Carollia perspicillata
TTTTTCTCTCCTATAGAAATAACATCCTGTGTTTCCATTTCAGCAGTTACCAGCTAGTGAATGATTATGATATCTAAGAACTAGTAGGCTCAAATGTCACATATCAGTTCACCAATTGGACAAGTTAGGTATTTTATCGCTTGATATGTATATTTTCTCCAAGTCCTCAATGCCCCCCAACCAATTCTTTCTCTCTTCCTTTTATCTGCTAATAGCCTTCCATAACTCAAGCCTTAAATCTCATGTCACCTCAGTCTAGAATTACTCTTTATTTCATGACTCATAAAACCATAAGTTTATTATATATTTCTTTCTAGCTTGCTTCTATGGTCCTTGCCCAAGTCCCATTGCACCCATAATATTAAACATATGTAACAATAATAGTTTTTTAAGAATTTAAATAAAATGTAGAAGGGAAACATCTAAGATTAAATCTAGAAACTTGAATTCTATTTTGTCTATCTTTGAGAGGCTCAGTTTCCTTCCTCTAAAATGATGGTTTAAAAACTGCCTATTTTATAAGGTTGTTGTGAAGAATATAGGCTTAATACAGGACTGTAAGGTTATAGTTATTATTTTCTATCCTAGTCATTCCCCAAATGACTTTTGATACTCCTTTAGATCAGGATATGAAAGATCAGCGTTGAGGTCTAAATAAAATTTTAAGATGGATGACGTCAGCTTCCCCATCTCATTAAGCCCATTGAGTCTTTTTCATCCTATAAATGCTTGGTTTCAAAAGGTCTTAATATTGGCTGTCTGACAACAACTGGTCTTAGCAACACAGGATTTTAGACATGAGTTTTGTGTGCACAAATATGTGTGTATAAACACGTGTATCACTGGAGAACAGCTTTGGGGATCAGCCAGATTTCCCAGCATCTTTGAAATCTCCTCCAAGCTTTCGTCTCTCTTCTCTAGTTTCTAATAATGTGAACCCAAGGAGCTTGAGAACAAAACCAGAGGAAGCCAGGATCAGGATTTCCCACTGCTTCGTGCCACTCACAGGCACTATTCTCTCTCTCTGAACCAACAGTCAGAAGCCAGGACAGGCTGTTCTTACAGGATTCACTCATTTATGCCTCAGGATCATTTAGAACCTCAAGGCTGAAGCCTAAATGGCTGTAAGTCTTTTTATGTAAATGTTTAGTGTTGTTCAAGTATACGTATCTCCATTTTCCCACCACCACTTTACTCTGCCCCACCTACCCCTACCTCCCACTCTCAATCCTTTCCCTTCTTGGCTTTGTCCATGGGTCCTTTATACATGTTCCTTGATGACCCTTCCCCATATTTCCCCATTATATCCGTCCTCCCTTCTCTCTGGTCACTGTCAGTTTGTTCTTTTTTTCAGTGTCTCTGGTTCTATTTTGCTTATTTATTTGTTTTGTTGATCAGGTTCCACTTATAGGTGAGATCAAGGGGCATAAAGGAAAAAATAACCAAATGGGACTTCATCAAAATAAAAAGCTTCTTCATGGTTAAATAAAACATAAGCAAAATGAAAAGGGAGCCAATAGTTTGGGGAAATATATTTGCCAATGATACATTGGACAAGGGTTTGATCTCCAAAATATATAAAGAACTCACATGACTCCACTCCAGGAAGACCAATAATCCAATTAAAAAATGGGCAAAGGACCTGAACAGACACTTCTCCAAGGAGGACATACAGAGGGCCCAGAGACATATAAAAAGATACTCAGCATCACTAGCCATCAGAGAGATACAAATTAAAACCACAACAAGTTACCACTTCATACCAGTCAGAATGGCCATCATAAACAAATCGGCAAATAATGAGTGCTGGTGAGGTTATGGAGAAAAGGGAACCCTAATATATTGTTGGCTTAAGTCTTTAGTTTGGACAGAGTAAAGTTTTTTACTATTCATTCATTAAAATGAAGTTTTATACTATTCATTCATTAAAATTAAAATAATAACTTTCTCACTATAAAATTCCTTGAGGAACTCGTTATTTCAAATGCTGTTAATAATTACTTAAAATTTAGACATACTGCAAGAGCAAAACTGCAAAACTAAAAGGAAAGATGTAAATGATAATAGACTGACATATGAAGTTATAATTCACTTTAGATATAACACCCAGAACTCAGAGTATTCACATTTATAATTAATGAAATAGCAAGAGTCCAGAAATGTGTTCTCCCTTTCTCTACTCACCCAACCCCCTACTTTTGGGAGCAAAATTGAGAAAATGGTTTTGTACCATAGCATAGTGAAAACATTGTACTTTGCACATCTGGAGCAGTAAATGTAATTTTAGCCATTTTCCACAGAAAGCAGAAGGAACTAACATTTGATAGACACCAAGAGCTTTATACGCACCTTAAAATTTAATACTCATAAAGAACATAATAATATTACATTATCACAATAGTGTGGGTGAAGAAATTGGGGCTTAGAAAATTCAAAAGTGTTGTTCAAATCCACAAAGTAGAACTGGATTTGAACTCAGATTCTTCCTCATCGCAGAGCTAGTCTCCATCTCCTTTTCTTAAAACACTTTATTGAAGCATAATATTTATACCAAAAATATGCCAATTCTACATGTAAAGTATTGAAATTTTTACTTAGTTAGTATTTCATTTAGGAAGTCTGCAAATCAAGAAACTGAGCATTACCAACACCCCAGAAATACCTTATATTCCTTCGCCAACACTCACCCCCACATGCAAAAACACTAGGCTTTCTTCCAATACTAAAGATCAGTTTTGCCTATTTTTTAACTTAAATAAATGTGATCATATAGTAAGTTCTCCTTTGACTTCTTTTGTACAAACTTACATGTGAAATGTATCATATTGTTATAAGTTTCAAACCATTGGTTCTCAATGCTGTATAGTATCCCATTATAAAAATACAAAATAATATCTTTACCCATTCTGTGGTGAGTAAACATATGACGTATTTCCTGTTTGGTGGCGTTATAAACAATCCTGCTATGAACATTCTTGGTGAACTTATTTAACATCTGCTGGGTCTGTAATCTAGGATTGGAATAATAGGGTCATGATATATGCATAGCTTCAATGAGTAATACCAGAAAGTTATCCAATGTGGCTGTACCAATCAATATACTTTTGTAACAGTAGAGTATGGGAGTTCAGTTATTCTTCATCCTTTTCAACACATGTAATTGTATTTTTCATTCAGTGCATTTTGGAGCATTGGTATTAAAATTTTGTTCTCTCTTGACTTTTTTATTCCACCCACCTTCATTGTATTTGACAACTTGCATTTTTGAGGTAGCAAACAAGAGCCCGTAATTGGTTGTTTGGCACCCAACTATCTATCCAGGAGCAGCAATAAGACCACGAACAAGACAGTGGAATCTTTTGGTGAAAACCAGTGTCTTAATAACTGTTTCAAAAAAGAACAAATGAAATGTAGTCAGTACGAATGAAACAGATAACAAAATAAGCCCCAATTCTCCACTGTGTGTCCACTCCTTTTTGGCAATGTGACCTTCCTGCTCCTCTAATTAAGAGGCAGAGTATGTTTCCCCAGGCTTTAAATAAGGATTTACCTTCCAATTCACTTTGGTCAGTAAAATGTAGCAGAAGTAACAGTATGCCAGGTTGGCTTAGGCCTCAAGATCTCTTGAATGCTTTCACTCATTTTTTCGGTCTCCTGTTGAACCACCAAGTGAATAGCTCGTGCTAGCTTGCAGGAAGATGAAAGACACATGAACCAGAGTAGAGCAGTCTGAGCCAGAACCATCCTGGTAGGCTGAAAGGAGACTCATGAGAGTTTCAACTAAACCTAGGTCAGGTCAGAAGACTACTGATTAAGTGCACATTTATAAACTTATTAAACAAAACAAAACAAAACAAAAGAACTTTCCCTGGCTTGATAACTCAGTTGGTTAAAGTGTTACCCTGATATGCCAAGATTGCAGGTTTTATCTCCGGTCAGGGCATATACAAGAATCAACAAATGAATGCATAAATAAGAGGAACAACAAACTGATGTTTCTCTGTCTATCATTCTCTTCTCTTTCTTTCTCTCCCCCTCTAAAATAAAAAAAAAATTAAAGCCATTGTTTACATCCACTAAATACAAGGAGACTGGCAAAATATTCCATTTCACAGTTTCCAAAAATGACCCCCTGCTTCCTCTGTTTGATACTGAATTTCTCTGCCCCAAAATATCTTCTCTCTCAAAGTCAAGAAACTACTCCGGACTTTGTAGTGTTTCCCAAAAGGTAAGTGAGATGTGATTCTACTTTAGATTGTCTCTAGCACCTTGAAGACCCTAGTAGAAGATATTTGGCCTTGGTAAAAACCAGCCTCCAAGAGAAACCCTGCCACATAATCTAATTTACTTCTGGACACTAATTGCACATCAGTTTCAAGTCCAGCCCAAGAAAGCTAGGAATTGCCTATGTCAGCACATGCAGCTTGCCTGAACTCTGATGTGTTGCCAAACAGTCCTCCTTCCAAAGCAATCAAACCATCCCTTTGCCGGTGATGAAAATGACTGCCTTTGATGTCTCACCAGGTCTGTGCTAAAGCATTTCCAATAAAGAAAATGACTCTGCAAAAATCCTTCCTTGGTAGAGAGACAACGTGGCAGAGTAGGCCCAAGACTGAAGGCACAGGAATCACCTGGCATTTTGTTAAAGTGAAGACTTTGGCCACGTGCATTAGGGGTGGGGCCTAAGATGCCGCATGATGAAATATCTATTAAGTGATGTCGATGCTGCTAGTCCATAGGCTACACTTTCAGTAGCAAACGTCTAGAATACAGGTTTTAGACCAGTAGACCTGTGATCCAGTGGCGTGTAGCCTCAGCGTTCTCATCTGCTAGTAGGATTGGTGTAAGATTATGTGAGAATATGTGGGTAGGGAATACTCACAGCCCGAGCACACAGGACATGGAGAGGATGTAGAGTTACTATATGACACAGAGGTATAGAGTTGCCCAATATTTAGCATGCAGATGCAGTCTCTCTGGAGAAATGTCTTAATTCTTATTGGGATTTCTAAGGGCCCAGTATCAGGCAGACTTCGAAGTTTTCTGAGTTCCACCTTTATGTCCTGGCAGCCTCAGAAGCAGGAAAGCAGAGGTAAGATACAAGTAATGGAATTTAGGTATTGCTGAGGGAGTCTTGGTTATGATGAGAAAGGTTAAAAGTGGAGATCATAGAGAGGTTATGGTGAGTCAGGATCCCCTGATTTAAAGCCTATGCTATTTGCCCTCTTTCATGATTCCTGTCTACATCCCAGACCTATGTATCTTTTCATACTATACATTTATCCTTACAAGATTAACTTAAAAGCAGAATGAATCTGCCACAAGCCAAAAATTCTGAGAAGTTTTCCGAATGCACTTTTTCATGCAAATCAAATAAATGGACAATAGAAAGAATCAGATTTTATAAAACTTTGATTTTAGGTATGTTCACTGAATGCTTGCTACTCAACGTATGATCAGTATTGTCATAATCTGGGTACTTATTACAGATGCAGAGTCTCAGATACCCCATCAGACCACTGAATCAAGATTTTTGGTATAGGGCCCTGAGATCTGTGTCTTAACAAATGAATCTGAGGCATGGTAAAGTTTGAGAAGCATGGCTTTAAGATGCTGGACCAACAAAATCAATTAGTAATCCTTTCTTTGGTAGAAATGTAGGATTCTAGGTTTTGACCAAGAATCTATTGAACCATGATCTGCATTTTAACAAGATCCTCACAATATAAGGATGCTCATTGAAGTTTGGAAAATAATACTCAAGCTAGAGCATACCTCTGGACCAATCTATCCTCTGGGGGACAAATTTGAATGGGTTGTAGGGGCAGACAAAATGAAAATAAATCATTGGAAAGATAGCAAAGTCCAGATAGCACTGCCATGTCATTGCATCGAAGCAAAGAAAGAATAGAAGCTCCAGGGATTAATGTTCTGCCATTAACACAGCTGCTTAACCAAGGTGTGGGATGTACTGGGCTTACATGAAGTGAGTTACAATGTTCTTTTTGGAAGACAATTATAAATGATTCCCATCTTGGCAACAATGAAAAAAAGTACTGGATTCTTAATTACCTCCCTCTTCCAGTTGGATCAGAAGCCAGGAGAAAGGAGAGATTTTATTCTTTGGTGTGGGTAATGCACTGTTTCCCAAAGTTTTACTCAGGGTTCTGGATTTGAAACTGACGGCTTCTGTGAACTTTGATTTGCTAGCAGTCCTAGGGATATAGAAAGACTTCTATTATTTTAAAAAACAAACAAACAAACCTTTCCCGGGTCAGTCACTATGCCTAGGCTTGTTTTGATTTTTTTTTAATTATCTGGAGAAAGTAAAATCTCGCTATCTGTTCAAAATCTGCTGATGGTACCATGATCAGAGCATATAACAACTTTTCAAGTTATTCTGTGAACAACTGTATGCCAACAAAGTGGATAACCTAGAAGAAAAAAATAAATTCTTGGAAACATATAATCTACCAGGACTGCATCATGATGAAATACAAAATCTGAGCAAACCAATTACTAGTAAGAACATTGAATTAGCAATCACAACCTCCCAACAAACAAAAGTCCAGAACCAGGCTGCTTCACTAATGAATTCTAGCATACATTCAAAGAATAATTAACTCCAGTCTTTCTCAAACTCTTTAAAAAGTAGAATAGGAGGGAATTCTTTCAAATTCAGTTTATAAAGACAGTATTTCCTGATACCAAAACTAGACAAGGGTGCCATAAGAAAATGAAATTGCAGCCAATATTCCTGATAAACATAAATGAAAAAATCTAGAACAAAATATTAGCAAACTGATTCAACAGTACATTAGAAAGATTATACACCGTGATAAAGTGGGATTTATTCCAGGGATGCAAGGATGGACAAACATTTTCAAATCAGTTAATGTGATATACTGTATTAACAAAATGAAGGGTAACAATCATACGATCATCTCAATAGATGCACAAAAAAGGTTCCAACAAACTTTAACATCTATTTATGATAAAAAAAACTCTATAAAATGGATATAGAGGAAACATATCTGGACATAATACAGGCCACCTACAGCAAACTCACAGCTTCATACTCAATGGGGAAAAGCTGCAGGTGTTCATCTCTTTCTTCAATAAACGGTGCTGGGAAAACTGGGTAGCCACAACCATAAGAATAAGACTGGACCATTGTCTTACACCATCCATAAAAAATTAACTTAAAATGGATTAAAGAGTTGAACACAAAACCTGAAACCATAAAACTCCTAGAAGAAAATATAAGTGGCAAACTCCTTGACATAAATCTTGGTGATGATTTTTAAGTCTAAAACCAAAAGCAGCAAAAGCAACAAACAAACAAACACATGGAATATTATCAAAATAAAAAACTTTGCATAGCAAAGAAAACCATAAACAAATGAAAAGGCAATGTATTGAATGGGAGAAAATATTTGCAAATCATATATCTGATAAGAGGCTGATATCCAAAGAAAAAAAGGACACATACAACTAAATAACAAAAATCAAAACAATCCTAATTAAAAAGTGGGCTGAAGATCTGAATACATAGCTCTCTAATGGAGACATGCTGATGCCAACAGATACATTTAAAGATGCTTTACCTCAATAATCACCAAGGAAATACAAATCAAAAACTCACAGGATACTATCTCACAATTCTTAGAATGGCTATTATCAAGTGAAAAAATAAAATAAAATATTATTAACTCTAATAAAGAAAAGACTGGAAATAACCTGTTGGTGAGGATTTGGAAAGAGGAAATAATTGTCCACTATTTGTGGGAATGTAAACAGGCGCAGCCACTATGGAAAACAGTACGGAGGGTTCTCAAAAAGTTAAAAATTGAACTACCATATAATCCAGCGATTCTAATTCTGGGTATCTATCTACAGGAAATGAAAACACCAACATGAAAAGGTATATGCACCCTCATGTTTACTGCAGTATTATTCCTGGTAATCAAGATATGGAAATGACCTAAGTGCCAATAAATGAATGAAATCCTTGTATATGCACACACATATGCACACCAAATGTAATATTCAGCCATTAAAAAATGAAATCTTGCTATCTGTGACAGCATTGATTAGCTTCAAGAGCATTATGCAAAGTGAAATTATTCAGAAAGAGAAAGACAAGTACTATATAATCTCTCTTATGTGTGGAATCTGTAAAAAATAAATAAATCTACCTCAAGTTTGTAGATACAGAGAACACATTGGTGTTGCCAGAGGTGGTGGGCAAAAGAAATGGGTAAACTGTTCTCTTTTCTTTTCTACTATACATAGCTACAGATGTTATGTCCTGAGATGCCTGTGTTCTGTATTCCTAACTTCAGCTAACTTTCTTTTTTTATTGTATTTTTTCCATTACCATTTATCCCCCTAAGCCTCCACCCCTTCCACCCCTGTGATCACATTCCCCATGTCCATGAGTTCTTTTTCTTTTTTGCTCAATCCTTCCTTGCAGCATTATTTATAATTACCAAGATATGGAAGCAGCCCAAGTATCCATCAGTATCTACATGGAACAGCTATGGTACTTTTACACAATGGTTTACTACTCGGTCATAAAAAAGAAGAAAATTTTACCCTTTGTGATGGCGTGGATGGATCTGGAGAACATTATACTAAGGGTGAACTGTTTTTGTTTTTGTTTTCTTGTTTTATTTTTTTGGTTTAAATATTTTGAATAGAAGAATAAAATGTGTTTTTAGTTTTAAAGATGTAACATGCAGATACATATAGCAGCTGCTAACTTAGCATATAAAACTGATCTGCCTCCTTCTGTCCAAATTTTCCAAGAAGCAGATGTTAAGATGTGATTAACTATGCAAAGGTGTTATTTTAAAAAAATGGGAAAGAAGACTGGGAGAGTTTCAGACCATATGCAGGTCTGACTCCTGCAGAGGGGAGAGGGAAGGAAGGACAGTAGGAAAGAAGCATGCAAGATCACTGTGCTGTCTAAAGAAGGTTTGGCAACGTTGTCAGAGTCCCTGAGCCAAAGTCGGCTGTCAGAGGAGTCTTGTGTCTCTAAGAAATGGGACTGCCTGAGATGGATATCTGTAGCAGTTGGGACCCTCAGTCAACATCTCTTCCTTTAGATGTAGGTGTGCAAGGCACTTTTTCAAAGCCAAATTTTTCTCCTCATCCTTCGCATCAAAAACTAAGTGGTGCCTAGCATTTACAGAATCACACTGTAGTCTATTTGGTGTCTCATGGAGGGTTACATAAATATGAAGTACAACCAATCTGCAGTCCATACTATCAAAGCAAATTGTCAACTGTGTGTTTGCATAAAGGCTCTATGTACTCTTTGGAGAATTAACAATAAGAACTTTGGCACTGTTATGTAACTATTGGACAATGGAATTGTGATTCTTAACTAAAGTGTTGAATGTCATTCGATAGCCTTCAAGAAGGCAAGAAGAGACCAGTGTGATTTTGAAAATGTGAAGTGATATGTACCCTGCCTTGAAACACTAACACACTTGTTGGCAGTAAGGATTTTTTGAGCAGTTCTCTGAGTTCCCTTAAACTCTCCTCTGATCATACTCTTGGTTGCACATTTTTCATTAAAGGATAATGAAAGAGACATAATGTGTAGCACATTTAAGATGTCCAATATCAATTTAAAAAAAAATCCTAGAACCAAGAAGCAAGAGAACTGGGTTTAAATTTTGGTATCTTGTATGAACTTCAGCAAGTCACCTAACCTCTCTTCAAAGCTGTAATATTTTGTCCTTGGAAAATGGAGATAATAGTACCTAAATGCAATTCACATGATAGATTAGTTTTGCTTATTAAATGACATGATGATTTTGAAAAATATAAAATGTCATGCAAAGGAAAGGTGATTGTGTGATTGAACTCAGTCCTGTTAAGGAAAATAGTTTAATTTAAGGACACAAATGGATTAAAACTGGAAACAAAGTCACAAGGAACCAGAGAAGAACAAGGGGTTGGCCATTATCTCTCTGTCTAGATTTACCTCTTTCTTTAGATTGGCAGACTCCTCTCTCCTCCACACTTCTTAATTTAAACCCCGGCCTCTTGTAAAGGACGGGTCTGTACTTGAGATCATTCACCAGCCACCCCACCCGCCACTGAAGACCTGTCTGCCAAGAAAAACCTGGAATTATTTCCTTAGGAAACAGTTTGGACTAGGGTATTTCTGTAAGAAAGGGAAAATTGGGTATTACTGGCACCTAGATAGACCCAACAGGTGCATATTATAAATTGGCAAAGTTAAACATTGGTATAAATTATACTGTTGAACAGAAATCTAGAAGTATGACCTTGGCCTTCTGTTTCCAATCCACATGACTTGGTACAAATCACAAAAATGGCTTAAATGTCAGTCTTCTTGCTGTGGATAAAAAAATGGATTATTGGAAAATTCAAATCAGATAATTTACATGAAAATATCTTCTAAACTCTGAGATGCAAAGAATGACTACCAGTACTTTGAACAGAATAGAAGGAAGCAAGCTGAGGTACTAACTTGCCAAGGAAGTGAATACAAACCAGTGGAGAAATTCACTCAATGGTGAGTAGAAAACATACTGCATTCAAGAAGGCTTTTCATAACATGCAAAATTGTTGACAAATTACAAATGGAAATAATAGTTGATTAAGTAAGCAGTGTTATGGTGATGGTAAAGGCAATCCACTAATCTTTTCATAAAAGATAAATGGCAAAATTGGGATTTCTAACAAAGAATTGAGAGAGCCCTTAGAAAGCAAATAATTAGATTGTAAAGTCGGAAGCATTGGTCTCTGTAAGTGTAATCTCCTTTTTTTAAAAGCTGTTTTTCCAAAGGTTTCCTGATTGGCAGATAAGCAAACTCAGAGCATATTCATGAAAGAATATATTGGAGACATGCAAGGACCTCAGAAGCTGGAGCCCTGCATCCTGAGCTACTCCTAACTGGCTGTCTAATACAAGGTTATTTATTTCCCTTCTCTAGGCTTTATTTCTTCAGCTGTAAAACTGAAGCCAAAGACTAATGCTAATATGCCTTCCATCTCTAATGGACTCTGATTTCAAGGAACTTAATCAGATCATAGCCTTAGAAAGCTGTTTTTCCCTTTCATAAATGTTAAGCAACATTAAACATGTTAAATATGATAACATTGGTATAGCAGTTTTCTACAGTCATGGCAATATTGTATCAAATCATCCTACAAAGTTGAATGCTTCAAACAATCACCATTTATCATCTTCACAAGTCTGTAGTAAACTGGACAAGTTAACTTATGTAGCCTGTGCTTGGTTGATCTTGACTGGGTTCACTCACATGTCTGTAGTCAACTGATGTGTCACTAGGGTTGCCTGCCCTGTTTTGGCATCAACTGGGACAGGTAGAATGTCCAGGTTCTCTCCCCAGTGACTGGAGTCTCCCATCTTCCAGCAGCCTCTACTGGGCTTATTCGCAAGTTAGTGTCAGGTTCATGAAAGAGAAAGGAAGAACCC
>PVKM010047321.1:0-11499 GCA_004027735.1 Carollia perspicillata
TGTGTTTTGGAGAAAGATGTCCTCCAGCTCTCATCTTGATGCCAGACATTTCAGTTCCTTCTCATATGCCACTGCTGCCTTTCAAGCTGCTACCCCCATGCTGGAGCTCTGAGGAAGTAAGAAGTGAGTTGGAGTAATTCCGTGTGTGGGTTCTTTTAGAGGAACTGATTGGGATTTCAGCCATTTCTTCCGCCAACTCAACTCCTGCTGGTTTCTGCACCTAGGAATTAGGGAGCCTTGTCTTCTTGGCACTGGAACCCTGGGCTGGGGGGTGGCAGGGGTGGGGAGGCTGGTGTTGGGCTGAGAGTCCTTGCTCCCAAGATATCCCTCTCAAAGTTTTATCTACCACATGTGAATATAGGACCAGCCTGTTCCACATCCCCTCCCCTCCTACCACTCTAGATGGATGTGGTTTCTTTAATTCTGTAGTTGTTAGATTTCCATTCAAAGTGATTTCTGATGGTTCTGAGTTAATGGCTGTTATATAGTTTAGTTGTAATTGTGATGTTATAGGAGGGTTTTAAAGTAGGAAGGTGATATTACCTGGCTTATCTTCTTAAATAGTTTACTTTTGACTGCTGCTTTGAAACTAGAATGTAGAAAGAGAATAGAAGCAGAAAGGCTATTTAGATGTTTATAGTGGCATAGGTGAGAGATAGCACTGGTTTGGAGCATGATATAAAATTGAAGTCAAGTGGTTACAGGGTTCTGTTATGTTCTCAAGATTGAACCAACATGATTTCTGACAGATTAGCTATGGGTATATGACAGAAAGAGGAGTCAAAAGCCAGGGTTTTTGGTCTGAGCAGTTAGAAGTATTGAATTGCTACTAAGGTAACTGGAGAAAACTTCAGGTAGAGTAGGTTGTAGAGGAAATATCAGGAATTCAATTTTCGATATGTTAAGTTTGAGGAGAATATCAGACACTTCAATGGAATTGTCAAGTTGGATTGAGTAATCTGGACTTCTGGACCAAGACATGGAGATAAAAATTTGAGAACATTAAAATACTTAGAGCATTGTATATGTCCAAGAAATACTTCCTAAAAGGATTGTAAATCTAAAATAGTTTAACTTCTAATGTTTTGTTTGTACCACCCTGGCCAGGTATCTCAGTTGGTTAGAGCTTCATCCTGATGTGCAGGTTTGATCCCTGGTCAGGGCATGTACAAGAATCAACCAGTGAGCTTCCGGTTAAGATGGAGATGTAGGTAGATATACATTGTCTCCTTGAACAACCAAAAGAAGGAGAACAATAAATTTAAAAACAAAAAATAACCAGAACTGCCAGAAAATTGAACTGTATGGAAGTCTGACAACCAAGGGGTTAAAGAAGAAATATTCATCAGACTGGTAGGAAGGGCAGAGACGGGCAGCTGGGATGGAGAGGATGCATGACAAGGCAGCTTGTAGGACCTGACTAGTGAGGTGGCAGCTGGTGGATTGAGGCAGGCAAGGCAGTGGCTAACAGACTGGATGGTTGTACATTTGCTTGCAGATAAACTGGGAGGAACAACTGGGGAGCAAGACAAACCACAGGGTCCTAGAATGTACACAAACCTGGGAATCGGCACCAGAAGGGCCCAATTTTGTTGTGGGTAGCAGGGGAAATGACTGAAAGCTGGCTGAGAGCCAAGGGAGCAGAGCAAGTGGAATTATTTCCATTCAGACCCCTGCCCTGGTGAATACCTAAGGCCCCACCCTTTACAACATAACAAGTGTACTGAGACAAATATGGCCCAAACGAAAGAACAGATCAAAACTTCAAAAATAGAACTAAGCAATGAAAAGATAGGCAACCTATCAGATGCAGAGTTCAAAACACTGTTAATTAGGATGCTCACAGAAATGGTTGAGTATGGTCACAAAATAGAGGAAAAAGTGAAGGTTATGGTAAGTGAAATAAAGCAAAATATACAGGAAACCAACAGTGAAGGGAAGAAGCTGGAACTGAAATCAATGATGTGGAGAAAGAAGAAATAAACATTCAATCAGAACACAATGAAGAAACACAAATTGAAAAAAGTGAGGAGAAGCTTAGGAACCTCCAGGACAACTTTAAACATTCCCACATCCGAATTGTGGTTCCAGGAGAAGAGGAAGAGAAAGAAATGGAAAACTTATGTGAAAAAATAATGCAGGAGAACTTCCCCAATCTGGCAAAGCAAGTAGACTTCCAGGAAGTCCAGGAAGGTTAGAGGGTCCCAAAGAAGTTGGACCCAAGGAAGCACACACCAAGGCACATAGTTAAGTAACCCAAGGATAAAGATAAGGAGAGAATCTTAAAAGCAGCAAGAGAAAAGAGAATTACCATCGAAGGAGTGCTCATAAGACTAGCAGCTGAATTCTCAAAAGAAACCCTACAGGCAAGAAAAAGCTGGAAAGAAATATTCCAAGTCATGAAAGGCAAGGACCTATATCCAAGGTTACTCTATCCAGCAAAGCTATCATTTAGAATGGAAGGGCAGATAAAGTGCTTTCCAGATAAGGTCAAGTTAAAGGAGTTCATCATCACAAAGCCCTTATTATATGAAATGTTAAAGGGATTTATCTAAGAAAAAGATAAAAAATATGAACAGTAAAATGACAACAAACTCAAAACTATTAAAAACTTAACCTAAAAAGAAACAAAAACAAACTAAGCAAACAACTGGGACAGGAACAGAATCACAGAAATGGAGGTCACATGGAGGGTTATCAGCAGAGAGGGGGCAGCAGATAGAATGAGGGAAAATGGTACAGGGAATAAGAAGCATAAGTGATAGGTACAAAATAGACAGGGGGAGGTTAAAAGCAGTATGGCAAATGGAGAAGCCAAACAATTTACATGTACAACCCATTAAGAAGGAAGGATCCTTAAGGGAGGGGCAGTACAGGGCAGAGGGGAATAAAGGGGAGAAAAAATTGCGACAACTGTAATAGCATACTCAATAAAATATACTTTAAAAATTAAAATGAATCAACCATTGAATGCATAAATGGAACAGATTGATGTATGAATGGGTAAACATGGGATTCATGCATCTGTTAGGTTCATGCATCTGTAGCCATTTACAAAATACTGTGGGAGCACAAAGGATAAACCAGTTTTCCTTTTAATGATGGAGGACAGAAAGACTTTGCAGGAGATTCACTGGGTGGGGAAGGCCAGCAAATCTGAAATGAGAAAGTGTGACATGCTGTGAACTAACAGGAAGCTCAACAAAGCTGGATTGTAGGGTCTGTGGTGGGAGGTGGTATGACCCACAAGTAAAGCTTTAGTTAGGTAGACCAAAATCAATGTACAAAAATATCTTCTGTTGGAATTTATTCTGTGAGGGCTGGTATGCTATTGAAGTTTTTTTTATAAAAGAATATTAAGAGGTAGAAAATATATGAAATTTCTTTAAAGAAAGACATCATTCTTTAATTGAGGAATCGAATGTTGATAGAATTTTTAAAGTCATAAACATACACATTAGAACAAGCATGGCTAATAAATCATATAATTTATCATAGAGCTTGTCTTACCCCTTTTAGATAATATATATCATCTAAGGGTAGGTAAAACCTACACTAGGTAATAAGACTTACACTAAGGTAATCAAAATATGCAGGATGGCATTGGTTTGATTTTGAAAGAGAAAAAAAATTTTGGTTCATGATATTATTGCAAACCTTACTTTTCTTAAGGATTCTGGCATTTAATTTTTAAAAAACTTATTTCAGAATTATTTCAGGATTATAAAAGAATTGCGTAAGTATTATATACTACAGAAAGTTCCTGTATATTCTTCATCCAGCTGCCACTAATGTTAACATCCTATATAATCACAGTTTAGTGATTAAAACTAAGAAATTAACATTGGTACAATACTATTAACTAAACTATAGACTTTACTAGGATTTTCATAGTTTTTCCACTAATGTCCCTTTTCTGTTCCATGATCTGTCCAGGATATACTACATTGCATTTAGTTGTTATGTCTCCTTAATCCTCTCAAAGTCTGTGATGCTTCCTTGTCTTTTTTGGCCTTGACACTGAAGAGGGCTGGTCAGGTATTTTGTTGAATGTCCCTCGATATGATTTTGTCTATATTTCCTCATGGCTATGGACTGGAACAGTGGGTTTTGTGGGTATAGGAATGTTTTAAAAATTGTTTTATTTTTTAAATCATTATAAAGTAAAATTGACCCTTTTTGGGTATATAATTCTTGGAATTTTACCACATAGATTTGTGTGGCCACTACCATAATCAGGATATAGAACAATTCCATCACCCCCCAAAAGTCCTTCGTGTTCTCTCTTTATAGTCTCATCCTCCCCCTATTTCATATCCCTGCAACCACTGATCATTTCTTCATCATTACAATTTTGTCTCTTCGAGAAGGTTGTATAAATGGAATCATATAGTATGTAACCTTTTGACACTAGCTTCTTTCACTCAACTTGAGAGTCTTCCAAGTTGTGTTTATTAATAGTTCATCCCATTTTATTGTTGAGTATGTTTATCTTTACTTTTTTGATAAGCATTTGAGAACCCATTATGCTTACACTGTAATAAGCAGTTAAAGTGAATTTTTTTGTGTGTGAAATAGGGGTTATCATTACTCCTTTTACAGAAGTTGAAACAGAAGCTCAGAGTTCTAGGTCATAGAACTGGTTAATAGTGGACTTGGGACTCAAACCTGAGTCACACACTCTAAAGCCAATCGGACTTTTAACCATTGGATTATGTGACTAATTGCTAATGTTACTTTCTTCATTTCTCTGTTTTGATCAGCACTGTAATTAAAAGATATTGAAATTTTTGTTTCTTTAATATATCCTAAAATTCCTCTATTTTTATTTATATTAAATTTCCCTGTTTATATCTATCTTTTTTTTATTAAAAAGCAAAAATAAGAGCACAGTATTTATTTCATGTTGTTGAGTTTTAAAACAGAAAGTCAAGCCAAGTGAATTACTAGTGCACCTTCAATTATGAATTAACATGGAGTACATCCATTATAAAAATTAAAGCTGTAATACTAAGCTTTTTCTTAATCTCCTTGTAAATGGGGTCTTTAATTTGTTTAATTTGCTTTATAGATAAATAATACGTATCAGATAAGAATATATGTAAGAGGCTTGCTTTCTATCATATTGTCTTAAATTTTAGTCATGGCAAAAGATTCTTCCTTTTAACAGCATAGAGCTTTGATGTATTTAAGGTAAACTTTTTTGGACTTGTGTTAAAAGACCATTTGCCTAAATATCTTACTGCCATAAGATTAAAAAAATATATAGAATGTAAGTTCTAGATTTTGGGGGGCTGGTTATGGGTTTTTTTCTTACATTAGTAAAGTGTAATTGAATTTTGGAGGATTTTCTAAAATTTTAAGTTACTCTGAATATGTAGTGATTTTATGTATTAGTTTCAATAAACAATATAAAAATCTGATGAGCAGACACCTTTTTAAAACATAGACTTAATGTGATTTTTGTTCTCAGTTCCTCAAGCACTATTCAGAGGTCTTAGAGAGATTAGAGAATCGTAAAAGGTCAGAACTGAAATGGATCTTTAAAATTACTAGATCTCTAGACTCTCCCAATATTTTTACAAAAAAGGAAATGGAAATTCTGTGGTAGTTTGAAGTAATTTGTTCATAGTCACAATTGTTTGTAGAAGCTGAATGATACAATTCTGCCCTCAGGTGGGCTACCAGTTTATCAATTTAGACACAGACTTGTACATAGTAAGTACAGTACAAAATGGTATGTTTTGGGCAGTAGAAAAGGCACTGCTTTTCTTCAACAACCACCACACCTCACTACCCCTCCCCCCAAATCTCTTCTTGACCCCTTCACAACAAGATTACTTTCTACCTTTAGTTTCTCACCTGTCATTCTTAAACTCTCTCTCAGCAGATGTTTTGTTTGTTTTAATATATTAATATATTTTTATTTATTTTTAATTTAATTTTTATTTTTTATTCTGTTACAGTTCCTGCTTTTTCTCCTTTTTCTCACCTCCTCCCAGTCCCACCCTCTCTGTTGCCCAAGCCAGTCCCCATATTGTTGTCTATGTAGGTTGTGCATAAATGTTCTTTGGCTAATCCCTTTACTATTGTTTCTTTTCTTTTTAAAAAAATATTTACAGCATCATGAAAAACTCTTCTTTCAAAATCAGTAGTGATGCCATGTTGCTAAATTCAGCTTGTCATTTATTTCTCAGATCTCATCTTATTTGATCTGTTATCATTTGACACAGTTCCTCATTCCTTTTTGGAAACACTTTTTACTCGAATTCCAGGATAATACCAGATTCGCCCTGCTTTTCTGTTGCATTTCTGAATACATCTTTTGTGCCTTCTTTGCTTGTTCTACCTTATCACCACTACCTCTAAATACTTGAGTGTCCCAAGAGTCTGTTACTGTTACTTTTTATATCTGTAGCTTTAATATCATATATATTTAAATATATATATAAATGACTCCCACATTTATGTCTGGCCAAGACCTCTACTCTGGGCCTAAGACTTTGTCTTCAACTCCAGTTGGACAGTATATTCAGTTGGACAGTATATCCAATTTGACATCTGAACTTAGATAGCTAATGAGCATCTGAAACTTGGTGTGTTGAAAACTGACCTCATGATATTCTCCTACCCCAAACCATTGCTATCTGTAGTCTTTCCTACATCAGTTTTATCAATTACAGCCTTCCAGTTGCCAAAAATGGAATTTTGAAGCCTTTCTTTCCCATGCAACACACTTTCCATCCATTCAAAAATCTTCTTGGCTATTGCTTTAAAAAAAAGTCCATAATTTAATTATGTCTTTCACCTCTGCTGCTTCCTTTGTTTGAATTATTATGATCTTTTCTGGGTTATTGCATTATCTTCTCCTTGCTCTCATCCTTGTCCCTATCTGTTTTCAATATAGCAGTCAAACCTTATGACTTATATACTCAAAACTCTCCAATTAAAATCTGTAAACAGGCTCTATATTAGTTTTAATACTCTTCTCCTTCCGTTACTCTCCTCCTCATTTTTTCTTCTTGAACTACATTTGTCTGGATACTTTCCTTGAACATCATATCAGGCAAGCTCCCTTTTAGAGTGTTCACACAGGTTTCATTCTGCCTAGAATGTTCTTCCTTAAATATATCTACATAACCAGAGGTCTTTACCCAGAAGTAACCTAGCAAAAGTAAGTCTTCCCTACTTAGTTTATTTAAAATGTTATGTTCTCCTATTTGTTATTTTATTTTTTCCCTTCTTTGTCCTTATCACTAGCATACCATATATTTGGTTTATATGTTTTACATAAAATTAAAATATATTTTATAATGTTTGTCTCTCTCCCTTGCTAGCTTATAGGCACCATTATGGGTAGAGATCATTGATCAATGTGCCTCCTTTCTTCACTGCTGTATAGTAAGGGCCTAGAATAGTGCCTGGCACATAGTAGGGGCTCAGGAAATATTTAAATGAATGAGTACCTAGGATTACATTAAATCAGTCTTTAACTTGACATTGGTCAAGTCACTTCTCTCTACGGACTTTCCCTCTAAAATGGGGCTATTGAGGGAAGCCTTCGTGCAGAGAACACATTTGAATTGAGACCGAAGATGGATCAGTGGGCAGAGACAAGGGATAGGGTAGGAAATAAGTGCTTTCCAAATTTAGGGAAGGCAAACAAATAGAAATGGAGTAATCCAAAAGATATCAGAAGGCTGGAGTGAGTGTGTGTGTGTAAAAGAGAGAGAGGAGCAGAAATACGTAGTGGGGAGAGGTGAAGAGTGGGGAAGATAGGGCTGAAAAATAGTTAAATTGAAGTCATACTGTGAAAGCCTTGAAGAAACCATAATAAAAGCTCTAACTTTAAAAAATTTTACTTCAGCTTATATTTAAATCTTTTATCCACCTTGAATTTATTTTTGTGTATGGTGTAAGTTGGTGATCAAGTTTCTTTTTTTTTGTACATAGCTGTCCAGTTCTCCTAACACCATTTGTTGAAGAGGCTATTTTTACTCCATTTTATGGTGTTGCCCCCTTTGTCAAATATTAACTGACTGTAGAGACTTGGGTTTATTTCTGGGCTCTCTGTTCTGTTCCATTGGTCTATGTGCCTGTTTTTATGCCAGTACCAGGCTGTTTTGATTCCAGTGGCCTTGTAATATAGTTTGGTATCAGAGATTGCGATCCCTCCTACTTTGCTCTTCTTTCTCAAAATTGCAGCAGCTATTTGGGGTCGTTTATGGTTCCATATAAATTTTTGAAGTGTTTGTTCTATGTCTGTGAAATATGCCATTGGTACTTTAAAAGGCATTGCATTGAATCTGTAAATTGCTTTGGGTAGTATGGACATTTTGATGATGTTAATTCTTCCGATCCATGAACACAGTATGTTTCCATTTGTTTGTGTCTTCTTTGATTTCATTCTTCAGTGTTGTGTAGTTTTCTGCATACAGGTCTTCTATCTCCTTGGTTAGGTTTATTCCTAGGTATTTTATTTTTCTTTTTGCTATATTAAATTTTAAGTCGTGACACCATTAAAGTCCTAGAGGAGAACATAGGCAGGGAAATCTCAGATATTTCACGCAGCAACATTTTTACGGATATGTCCCCTAGAGCAAGGGACATAAAGGAAAGAATAAACAAATGGGATCTCATCAAAATAAAAAGCTTCTTCATGGCTAAAGAAAACAGTATTAAAATAAAAAGGGAACCAACTGTATGGGAAAACATATTTGCCAATGATACCTCAGACAAGGATTTAATCTCCAAAATATACAAATAAACTTACATGACTCCACTCTAAGGAGACAAGCGGCCCAATTAAAAAGTGGGCAGAGGACTTGAACAGACACTTCTCCAAGGAGGACATACAGAGGATCCAGAGACACATGAAAAGATGCTCAATATTGCTAGCTATCAGAGAGAAGCAAATTAAAACCACAACGAGATACCTTTTCACATAGGTCAGAATGGCCATCATAAACAAAGCAACAAACAAGTGTTGGAGAGGTTGTGGAGAAAAGGAGACCCTAGTGCACTGTTGGTGGGATTGCAGACTGGTACAACCACTATGGAAAACAGTGTGGAATTTTTCTCAGAAAACTAGAAATGGATCTGCTTTTTGACCCAGCAGTTGCACTGCTAGGATTATATCCTAAGAACCCTGAAACACCAATCCAAAAGAACCTATGCACCCCAATGTTCATAGCAGCACAATTTACAATAGCCAAGTGTTGGAAGCTAGCTAGGTGCCCATCAGTAAATGAATGGATCAAAAAACTATGGTACATTTACACAACAGAATTCTGTGGAAGCAGAAAGAAAGAAGGAGCTCCTGCCCTTTGCAACAGCATGGATGGAACTGGAAAGCATTATACTGAGTGAAATAAGCCAGGCGGTGAAAGACAAATACCATATGATCTCACCTTTAACAGGAAGCTAATTAGTAAAACAAACAAGCAAGCAAAATATAACCAAAGACACTGAAATAGAGAATAGGCTGACAATGACCAGAGGGGAGAGGGGAGGGAATTTCAGGGGAAAAGGGGAAGGGATTATAGGAACAAGTATAAAGGACATATGGACAAGAACTAAGGCGGGTGGAAATGGGAGGGAGATGGGGAGAGCTGCGGGGGTGGGCAGGGATGGGAGTAAAAGACAGAAAACTGTACTTGAACAACAATTAAAATAAATTTAAAAAATTTACCTCTGGGGAATCGGTTTGTTTTTTAGCCATGAATGATAATCAGATTATTCACAGAGTTGTTCTTTAAGGAAGATTTCTCTGATAGCAGAGTGAAAGGTGAATTGAAAATAGGCAGTTGGTGGGAGGGTAAGGGGTAGTTAGCATGTTGTGACATTATTGTATTCATGTGATATGATGCTTTTGCCTGAAGAATAGCAAAGGAGGAGTTTAGGTTTTCCTCTCCATAATTAGAGATTACTGAATAGTAAGGTGACAAGTGTCTTTTTGAGTGGTGGCTGTGTGAGGAGCATAAACTACATTATGTACTAGGAGTACAGAGCAACAGAGCAGTGATTCTTACAGACCTGGGCTCTACCCACACTACTGAATCTGTTTTGAGGGTAGGCATGTATCCTTAAAAAAATGTTAGATAATTCAGAAGTGCATCCTTGGTTACAATCCACTAAAGTAGAAGATATATTGTCTTTAATATTGAATTTAAAATTCAACTGTAGGATAAAATATGCCTATATAAAACAGTTTGAGATTGCAGTCAGCATATTACCTAGGAGCAACATAAAGAATATAATTGTACAATCAATTCTTGGTTATTTTTCACAAGAGAAGAAAGAATAACACCCAAAATAACATGATAGTAGAATCTTACAACACAGTTAATTACATGAATTCAGTTATGTCAAATCACGGATCAAATCATGTTTTTAAAAAATATTTCAATGTGGTAAAATCCTGAAATGCTAGAATTTACCCTCAGTGAAGTGTTTTAGATAAGTTACTCAATCTTGTCTCTGAGTTTCTGCTTTGTGTTGGGGCCCTGTCTTAGTGGTAGGAACACAATAGTGAACAAAACCATACAGGGCCTTGGGCCTTTTGCCATTGGTATACTTTTTAAAACACACAGAAACTTGTCCAGGAGGACCTTCCTTTTGGATGGGTCCTAATAATATGTGCAGAAGCAGGAAGGAGGCCTTGGTTTAATAAAGCTAGTAATAGATAATAGAGGATTAACTGTGTTTTACATTAAGGTCACATTTGGAAATGCTACACTTTGCTCAGAATCTAGATTCATACTTTGAGAGGTATTAGCATCAACAAAATTAGTTCTGTTTCACCAAAAGATTTGTAACAGTAAATCTTGGTCTTTTAAATTTTATTTTAATTTTTAAATAGAAATATTAATTTGGGCCATTTATCATTTTAATGGTTTGGTCTTCTTTCATCTCTGGTAGTGATAGCATGTTAGTTCCTAACCTAGGGTCAGATTCAAACCAAGCCATTTTTTTAAAAGATTTTATTTACTGCATTTTTGGACCATAAGACACAACTAGGTTTTAGAGGAGAAAAACAGGGGAAAAATTTTTGAAGCAAAAAATGTGGTAAAATATTTAATAACATAAATAACATAATATTTCACCAGTGTAAATGTAAACAGAACTCAACAGCAGCATTAACAACCATTATTCTTCCCAAATTTGGCAGTGGGGTGTATCTTATAATCCAAAAAATATGGGTATTTATTTTTAGAGAGAGGAGAAGGGAGGGAGAGAAATATCAGTGTGTGGTTGCCTCTCATGTGCCCTACTGGGGACCTGGTCTGCAACCCAGGCATGTGCCCTGATGGGATTCGAACCCACAACCCTTTGATTTGCAGCCCACACTCAATCCACTGAGCTATACCAGCCAGGGCAAATCAATCCGTTTTAATGCCCAGGTTTCCTAAATATGAAAACTAGACTACTCTATATTTTTTTTCTTTTTTAAAATATTTTTTATTGATTATGCCATTACAGTTGTCCCATTTCCCCCCC